>LZPO01108175.1:87871-100202 GCA_001675575.1 Neotoma lepida | reverse complement strand
CCCTGTGCAGAGGCCCAGGGAGGGGGTGCTGTGGGCATGGTGTGGAGGCATTAGAGGTTGGCAAGGCCTCTCCAGATATTTCTTCCTGTGTCCTCTGGTTGCCTGCTGGAGCCTTCCATCCTTGACCCAGGAGCTCGGTACCTCTCCCCAGTAAGCCCTGGAGGGACCCTGTGTACCCTGGCCAGATAGCAGAGGCAGGCAGAGGTGGGTGTGGAGAGTAAGCCACACAGAGACCAGCCAATGAAAGAGCTGCCTACCAAACATCTTGAGAATGGCNGCTTGTTGTTGCCATGCTTTGGGGTGTGAGTACCAGCTTGTGAAAAATGCTGATTAATAAGTGTGCATTTACCCAGGCACCCCATTACTGTTTTATTGATTCCTCCCTAGTTTTCCACTTATGCAGTGTAAGTCAGAAAAGATCAGTAATTTGTGACAGTCCTGATGGCTCGTTCCAGTCCCTTCACAAAGATCCTCCCAAAGAGCCCCGACTCCCGGCATGACCTGGCCGCTGTGGACTCTTGTCCATGCTGCCTTGTTGGACTGTTGTATTGGTTTAGGGAAAACAGGCAATGCCCATTCTTTGAGTTTGGGGATGGTTAAAGTGGCAGTAGCCTTTTTTCGGGGGGGAGGGGATTACTAATTACATCTGTGTGTAGGACACTTACTGAGAAGAGAAGAAAAAGCAGAAGTTGTCTCTCTGGGTCCCACTTGGAGCTGGGAGTGAAACATCGTTCTGAGAAATCTGAAGAAGAATGGCTGACATTTGAGAACACTTTTCTGCTCATTACCTCATTCATTCCCTCCCTCCCTCCCTCCATTCATTCCCTTTCTCCCTCCCTCTATCTCTNCCTCCCTTCCTCCCTCCCTCCCTCCCTTCCCACTTAATTGGTCACTCAGCTGGTGCAGAGCCTGGTCCATCTAGCTCTTTGCACAAGGTCCTGGCAGTTGTTGCTGCCTGTGCCATTGGATGGATCATCACAGGACCTATCCTACTCACCTCCAGGAGGTGTTGCTGTTTTTCACCATCAGGAAATGCTGACAGTTGTCCTTTACTTCCTAAGTAGTGAAACACATTTGAAAAGGACCTTCTACCCTCTCTTCTTCCCCTTTTCCATGCGGGAAGGAAAGGGCTCCAACTTCACTTGCTTCTTACCATGTTGCCTCTGGGCCTGGTGGAGAAGAGTCCACGGGGCAAGGAAGGAGAGCTTGCCACACTGAGCAGTCCTCTTACTTAGACAGGTTTACATAGGAGGTTGGGAAAGTGATGAGGAATAGGCTGAGTGGGGTTTGGGTCGGGACAGTAACAGCTAAGGAGGGAAGACAGAATGTAGTAAATACTGAGAAGATGAGTTGGGAGGTCCAGCCATATAGACANGGCTGAGATACCACATAGTAATCGAGTACAGCTGATGGTGGGGGTCGAGTGGATAGTTCCTGAGTGAGCATGTCAGTAGAGCTTCACACAGCCCAGCAGCACACCCTGCTGCTCCAGGTATACAGAAACAGGTGGTTAGACCCAGATGGCCCAGCAGGGCCTGAAATTTCACATTTGGTTGATTATGGTTGTGTAAATATGTGCACAAAAAATAATTAGGAGACTAGGNAAATCAAGCATTAAAACCAAAGACTGTGATACTGAAATAGTCTATTTATGGACAATTTCCCCTTAAGTTCTCTGCAGTAGTTCATGCTTTTTATTTTAAAGAGGAGTTAGGTAAAGAGGCAGGCGAGTTTAGAAGGCCGGTGCCCTGCTTAGCTGACATGTAGGCTGGGAAGACAGTGGGTAGATGTTCACATAGAGACAGAAAGCAGGGTTGCCTTTGGGATTTGGCAAGAGGTTCATGCTCACTGTGTGGCAGAGCAGGAAGCAACTAGTTGGCTGNGTGAATGCAGTCCAAGAGCCCCACGTGGAGGTGAAGAAATGAAGCCATGCTCTTTGCCTCCATCACATCCTCTCCACGCTGTCGGCACCCTTCTCTACAAACAGTTCCAATCCTTCCCTGCTGGACTTGAAAGAACTGGATTTCTTTTAGCAGACATTGGCTCTTTCCTTCTCTGAATAAATTGCAGACTCCCGAGGGCACNGGAGCCCCACTGTTATCTTGGGGAGAGCTTGTCTGAACTGGAGTGCTCATCTGTTCAGACCTTCCCTGTCCCTGCCTGCTGCACTGTCAGATTACAAGGGGGAGCAGTCAGCACAGACCCACGTGCTGAGATGGTGGGAGTCTGAGCACATGCGTGGGAGGAAGGAGTGTTGTGGACTCAGGATTGGGTACTTCGCTCCGAAGCTAGGGAGCAGGACTGGAGATGGGGANGAGCTGGCAGGACTTGAATCTTGGATGATATTGGGACACTAAGAGGAAGATGGATAGGTGATCTGGCTTNGGGTCAAGTTTTGATCAATTCACAGAAGTTTGCAAGTCGGTACTACAGAGTCCAGCCTAGTACCCTTGGCGCTTGTGACCTCATCACAGCATGCAGGGGATGTATGGTCTATCAGATGAATTGGCCCTGGGGGACACATTGATTAGGGAAGGAGAGAAAACGGAACAGTTGGCAGAGTTCTGTTTTATGTGGAAATGTGTACAGCATTTTTATCTCTAGTGTCTGTACCCACTTCTTGTACTCTCCTGTGTCAAACCTGTATAGCCTCACTGGGCTAATTCTCTACAGAATCTCACAGACACTTCTCGTTCCAGTCATAGCCCTTATTTGGTACCAACATCCTTTCTAAGGAGTATTCAGAATATAATGTGGTTGTCCTGTGCCAGGTTTTACATCCAGCTTATGTGCCCTCTATCTTTGACAAAATACANGATTTTATGTTCGCATCCCCTCTGAGAAGCAGGGATGCTTCTACACTTTTCCTCTTGGTTGGAATTTTATTTTACTTCTTCCTGTCCTGTTTGTAGGATGCTAAATCTGGCAGTCACAGTGTCCTGCTAGATAGCCAGAGATAGCTAGGCTAATGGGTCCAGATGCTGTCCCTGGATGCTTTTGCCCTGTGACATTTGGGCTGAGTGGTTGCAGCAGAGCCCCTTGGCTTGCAAAGCCCCGAATGCTTCAAGGCTTCTTAGGGGTCAAATTTGCTTTCATGTATGATCAGCAGTCTCATAGTAAACTTCNCAGAAGTGAGGGTTATATAACTGAATTTAAAAGCAGTTCTGCTTGGGATCCCCCGCATGTGTCTTCTCTTTTAAAACATGTTGTTACGGGAATTTAAAACATATGCAGAGATAACAGTGTAATGACTCCCTGTGCTGCTTCTGACCCAGTTTCAACACTGCCTGTTGGGGTCATTCTCCTTTCATCTGTGCCACCACTTGCCCTCTCCAAATGCTCTCACCACATTCTGAATCAAATCTCAGTTCTCATGTCATTGCACCTAAATGTTTCAGTATGTATCTCTTTCACAGGAAAGGCTTCCAAAGCATAATCATGGTACCACTGTTTTACCCTGAGAAGTAACAGCCTTAAAACTACCAAATGTTTAGTGTCCAGACTTCTAGTATTTCCATTAAAAAAGGAAAAGACAAGGGACTAATTTTTTAGTTCATTTGAAACATAGTAACTTCCACACATTATGATTGGTTGACTTCTCTCCTGTCTTAGTTTTCTACTTTGCTTTTTAATTTTAAAATAATAAGCCTCTACTGGATGTGCCTCCTTATGGGAGGCCTTGCCTTCTTGTGGGGGGGATAGGGAGTGGGCTGGGGAGGGATGCTGAGGGAGTGGGAGGAGGAAAGAGAGAGATCTTTGATTGGTGTGTAAGATGAAGGGAAAATTTTCTTTAAAAATTATAAATGCTCCCAAATAAAAAAGTTACAGAAATATTTCCAAGGCTGAAACTTCTATATATTTTTAACCCAGATTCCGTAATTATTAACATCCTACTATTGTTACTTTTACATTGTCATCGTCTTTGAGACTGGCTTTCAGATCAAAGCCCTCATAGCTCCTAAAAGTAGGGACAGTCTTCTACCTACCTGCAGCGTGCGCATCCTCTCAGAAGAGTACCAGGGATGCAGTGCTCCTGGGGCTGCCTTTCCATCCCAGTCATGCGCTCGTCCTTCCTAATGGGGTCCTTAAAAAAGGATTGTTCATTTTATTTTCTGTGTTTGAGTATTTCGCTGCATGTATGTAAGAGTACCATGTGTGTGCTTGGTGGTGCCTGTGGAGCCTGGAAGGCCTGAATCCCCTACAACTGGAGTTAAGTGTGGTTGTGAGCTGCCTTGTGGGTGCTGGGAATTGAACCCTGGTTCTTTGACAAACCAGCTGGTGCTCTTTAACCACAGAGCCATCTCTGCAGTTTCCCTCCCCCCTGGGGNGTGTCCTTTATTACTGTGATAATGTCAGCAATTTGTTGTCTAACTTCCTGTCCCTTCTGGTGCAGAATCCAGGGTAGGTGTCTTTAGTTNCCTGAAGTTCTATTTTATTGTCACTGAGGTGGTTAGGATCTTGTATGTCTATATGTATGTCCAGATTCCAAATGGATTCTAAAAGATTAAAGCAGTGATCGGTCTGNATGCCTNCTCCNTGTGAAATCCAAACGGAGTTCTATGCTCATATACTTCTGTCAAGACTGTTCTGTGCTTTGTATCTAATGTCACATTATATACATTTTCTGGTTAGAAAAAGCCCTATTGATGTTTGAAACGCAACTTGAGAGTGTCTAAAGATAATGATAATATTCCAAATATTGACTGCTAAGGGATATGGCAAAACAGAACACCCAAATCCTAGTCATTTGTAACNGTGTGTGCTTCTTTCATGGCGATAGAGGGGTCAGAATTGGCAGTAGATTGAAGATGATGTCCATTGTGAAAGGAGGGGTTGGAGAGGTGGCTCTGATGAGAGTTGTACTGCCCTTGAAAATGACCTGCATTTGGTCCCCAGAGCCCATGTCAGGGAGTTCACAACTGCATGTAACTTCAGCTCTAAGGAGATCCAACACCTCTGGCCTCTGAGGGCATCTGCATTCACGTGCATATCCCCCTGCACAGACACACACGAGTGTACATAATTCAAAATAATAATAATAATAATAATAATAATAATAATAAAAAATCATTTATTATTTTTAGTAAAAGTAAATAAAAATAAACAAAATCTAAGAGAGTCTCTGAGTCAAGTCATCATGGTGGGGTGATGTGGCAGGTGTTCCGAGAACAGTAAACACAGAGCTCCTGTGCCAGCATGGTTCTTCTGTTCTGTGAAATTACTCTATATCCCAAGGAACCGTGGCTTCTGACAGAGGTCTCCTCGTGCAAGCACAGAGGAACGAAACCAGGATTGTAAGCACAAAGGCTAATCAGTTCGGTTAGCCTTGTAGCTTTCACTATTTGAATTCTAGCCACAGTCCTCATGAGAGATACTGTTGCTGCTACATTGCAATCCTAAGTCCAGACCTCAGATGACAACACTGTGGCTTTGTTCTCAATCAGAATAATCTGCGTGAATTTGGGCAGCAAATGAAAAGTGAAGCCGTAACTCTCTTCATACTATGTCTCTTCTTAGTTCAGGAATGACCTGAGTTTGCTTACCAACTCAAGTCTTTGGGTCTTTGGAGGATTTGACTGAGGAGTGTCATTGACATACTGACCACAAATTTGTATTTATTGCAAGCAGCTGACTCTTAGGGCCGGAAAGAAAGCCCGACAGTTGCTCTCATTCCCCCTGCACACAGGGAGTAATGGCTTTATGTCTGTGGCTCCTGTATCACACTTCCTCAGGTGAACAAGGGCTGCTAATACTGACTGGTAGCAGTGGATGTCGACTGTCTTAGAATAAGCAGTCACCAGTCCATGGCTGTGCCCATTTCTGATTCTGAGCTTGCGTGTTTGTTACTTGTCACCATCAGCTGGGAAAGAATGGTTTGTCCCATGCAGGGTGATGCTGGAAAGTCCTAACTCTGGAAATTCTGTTTTCAGATGCTGTCTTTGCATTTCAACTGCGCAACCCAGTGCACAACGGACATGCTNTGTTAATGCAGGACACTCACAAGCANCTTCTAGAGAGGGGCTACCGGCGCCCCGTCCTGCTCCTCCATCCGCTTGGTGGCTGGACGAAGGATGATGATGTCCCTTTGATGTGGCGTATGAAGCANCATGCTGCAGTGCTGGAGGAGGGTATCTTGAACCCTGAAACAACAGTGGTGGCCATCTTTCCATCTCCTATGATGTATGCTGGGCCAACNGAGGTAGGCTGCTTTTAGGATATCAGTGCAGTGCTAAAGGCACTCTTGCAAACACTACAGCATCACCGACTGACCTATTGACCATTCCCTGATGGCTAGGTGTGTTCCAAACATTCAGCACTGCTGAGTTCTCTTCTGCCGTTGGGAATATCCTCTAGCTGCTGCACCCTGTGGGCATCCAGTTGTTGGGAAGGTTGGGAGGGGTTTCTTTGGCTGTNTTTATGGNTTCTTGTCCAAGCTGTGAGGAAGCTAGAACAGTATAGCACCACACAGTTGTTTTGTATCCACAGCCAAGGTCCAGACACAGTTAGAACAACACTGATTTTGTTCTTTCCATGGAGTCCCAGAGCAGAGGACAGATGCAGTGTGACTTTTCTAAATTTTTCAAGAGCTAACTGGGCTCTAGTGTATCAGCCAGCTGTTTTCACTGTAACAAATACCTGAGGTAATCGGCTTATAAAGAGACGAGGTTTATTTGGCTCATGATTTAAGTGCTTCATTATGTAACTGATTGGTCTTGTTGCTTTTGGGCNTGTGGTAAAATGGCACACAGTGGTGGGAGTGAATGGCCGAACAGAGTGTTTGCATTTTGCCCTCATTGAAAGAAAGAGGAAGGGGCAGGAGTCCCACTGTTTCTGTCAAGGACAGGACCCTTATGACATCCCTTTAGTCTCATCTCTTAAAGGGCTCACCATCTTGCAGTAGTTCCAACTGGATACGAAGCTTCTAATGCATGTGGATTTAGGATACCTTTGCAGAACCAAATGATTGTTTTGTCCCTGGTCCCAAAGGTATTCATGTACATGTGCATCTGAATGTGAAATGCATTCAGTCGTTTAGGGAAGTGTTCAGCAAGACACTCAGTTTTCAAAAAGATTTATTTTATTTCTAACTGTGTATCTGTGTGTGTCTGTGTGAGGTTATGTGTGTGCACTTGAGTACAGGTGTCTGTGGAGGAGGTCAGTGGCACTGGNTCCCCAGGAGCTGGTATTATAGGCAGTAGTCAGCCACCCAACATAGGCACTGGAAACCAGACTTGGGTCTAGTCTTCTGGAAGAGCGGTACTGTATCTTAACTTCTGAGCCTTCTGTCCTGCCCCCAGGAGATGGTCTTCATCGGATCTTTTGTGAAAGAATAGAATATAATTGAATCAGGAAGTAAAATTGCTCCCTGATATGAGGGTAGGGTTTTGGAATTCTGCCTGTGGTCAACTAGAATGTTTGAGATCTTTTTATATCCATATGTAAAGATGATGAGAATTAGGTTTCAGTTTCAAGGTAAGGTAGAGTAGGCCTTCAGAATATNTTTGTTGAGTGAGTTAATAAATCAGTTGAGTGATCTCAGAAGTGGTGAGTGGGAAATTCCCAGCCAGCTTCTTGTGTTTTCAAGATAAAAATGGAATGCACATTATTACTGCACCATTTCATCCCTTCCATAGAGGAAGATGAATGCACTTAGATTTATCTGAGAGTCAAACTCATTTTTCAAAAGATCTAAGTAATTTAGTGATACAAACTCCTTTCAGCATTTTAAAAGAGAATCCAAGACATTTGACTATTTGGGATGGAGCCTATGAATCTTTATTGGAGAGTTTATGGGGTTGAATTCGCTGTTACCTCTTTATGCAAGAAAAGCNGACAAACAAACCAGCTGGTTAAAAGATGAAAATGTGGCTCTTCTTTTGGGTCCCTGTCCACTAATATATTGGAACGCTGTGAGGTAAACACCCCATGTTGCTCCTCTTTCTGTTGGAGTAAGGTATTGGTTAGAGTCAGCCAGCAATGGCCCCTGGTGTTCACCATATGCTTCCATGACTTCTATCTAGTTCTTGCATTTCACATTTTGTTCAGTAGTTCCTCTAGCTGGTACTTATCACTCTAGAGGCTGTGGAACCTGGGAGAATGGAGCCAAGAAATGAGGTGGACTAAAGTCTCATGCAATAGCCAACTTTATTCAGAGCCCCAGACAGTTTATACTCTGAGGGTTAAGAAAGGTCACATGAGTAAAGGTCTCATGAGTTTAAGCTGTATACAATCACAAGGACAAGCCACATGTGACAAAAACATGTTTTTCCATAGAGGCTTGTAAAGGATAGTTTAAACATTTAATTGAATAATAACAGCAAGCAATAATGAGTAATCTGAAGTAAACTCACTCTTATCCGCTATATCTGGGAGGAGCACGAAAACACATTCCAAGAACAGNTCCATGTTTTAAAGAAACTGAGGTNACAAGGCTCTTGTCTTGTTTTCCTGGAGTGTTCTCACAAGCACTCAGAATTCTCCTCACACCAGTTTGTTTCTAGACCATGTTCCACCAGTACTGATGACATTAACCTCATCATTTTAAGCAAGTCATTTGATCTGAGTTTCTCTAGAATGTTGTTTAATGTGAGAATGACCCAAATGATNTTAGGGCAGTGTGCTGGCTAGTTTTTTGTCTACTTGACACAAGGTATAGTCATTTGGGAAGAGGGAAACTTGATTAAGAAAATGCCCCTACCAGATTGGCCTGTGGGCAAACCTGTGGGACATTTTCTTGATTTATGATTGCTATGGGAGGGTGTAGCTCACCATGGACTGATGGGCCTGTGTTGTAAGAAGGCAGAATGAGCAAGCCTCAGTAAGCCGAAATCCTCCATGACCTCTGCTCCTGTCNCTAGGTTCCTGCCTTGAGATCTTGTCCCAACTTCTCTGGATGATGGTCTACAGGTTATGTAAGCTACAAACTTTCCCAAGATGCATGGTGTTTATCATAGCAATAGAAACCGTAACTATGACAGGCAGGAATAGGTTTATGAACAGTGAGTGACCTTATTAAATTCCAGCTCGGAAAATGGCCTCCTTCTTTGGGACCTGTCTTGTTTTCTTTGTGATTGTTATGCTCTGTCTGAAGGTGGGGTTGACGTGAAATTTTATTCAATAAGTTAACTAAAAATGTTTTATAAAAATNAGAATGGGAGGATTTGTAATGAAATAGCCTATGATAATAAACAAAAAAATCATTTCTTGAGTTAGAAAGGGATTTGGGGGAAAACTCTCAAGTATCTCAGGCTGGCCTTAAACACAGTATGTAGCCGAGGCTGGCCTTGAGCTCCTGGTGTCCCTGCCATTCCCTCCAGAGAACTGGGCTTACCAGCCTCTGACACTTTGCTCATCTTTAGATCGGAAAAGCTGTTATGTTTTAAGTTTTGTTGGTTGTGCTTCTGAAAGAAGATTCAAAAGGGAAAGCAGTGGTTGGAGAGATGGCTTGAAGATGTGAGTTTGGATCCCAGCACCTATTTTAAAAAATGGGCATGGATGGCTGTACATGGCCTAACAACCTAGGCATGGTGGAGGGTGGAGACAGGAGGATTGCTGTAGCCTGCTAGATGCCTAGCTCTAGATTCAGAAAGAGACCTTGCCACAAAGAATAGGGAAGAGAGTGACAGAGTAGACCATTCAGCATCCTTCTCTGGGTCCTGTGTGTGCATGGACTTCACAACCTCCATCATATGCACATACGACACAGACAGACAGACAGACACAGAAAGAGCGGTGAAGATACCTGAGGGCAGGCATCTCATTTTAGCGGTCTTCCTCCTTGCAAGGCACAGTTGAGTAGCTGGTGGTGTATTCATCCCTTCACCTACCCTGAGTTCACAGCTGAGACATCCCTTACAAAGGCATTAGCATAAGGAGAACATACATATTTATTGAGTTCAAGTCTTCCACGACACAAGAGCCTTTAGAAATAAAGATCCAAGGAAGGCTGTGTATTGTATCCCTGAATCTGCTGAAGGATGGGCAGCTGTGCGGGTTGAATGGAAGAAAGGGAGTGAGAGTGGAAGAAAGATTGGCTAGCGATAAATCTGGGGGCTTAGAAAGGCCTGTTGTTTATGTTCTTCTCTGTCTCCTTCTCTTTAGAGAAAGGGACATTTCCATCCTGCATGTATAGAGAGTCTTATGGCCTACGTTAGGGAAGGTCAGCTGGACTTACTGGCCTTCTTTGAGGGAGAAGGAGGAAGAAGGGAAGTGGGGCCTTCCTGCTTCTGGTCCTGAACTGGCTCTGACAGGACCTTCCCTGGCCTCTGATTGGCTCTTGTCTCTCCCCACAAGAACAAGTCTAGTAAACATAATAATGATGCAGGAGTGTACTGAGGGCTGCAGCATGAGTCTGCACTCGTTTGCCACCAGCTCCGTTAGACTCCTCTGAGCTGTGTTTATGTGCACATGAGTACTTGTTTATAGGCTGTACAGTAGGATTAAGTATTCTCATGTTCAATTGTGTATATTTTCTAATTTATCTTATTCTAATGTCATATTGGACTATACATAGGGAAAAAGGACACATTTCATAGATGTTCAGTGAAGCTAAGTTTTCCAGAATAAACACCCAGAAGCTCTTGTTCCTGTTTCTGATCCACATCTGTCCTTACCACAGTAGTCACTGTCCTCACTTACATCGAGGATCCAGTTCCCTTGTGTTGAAGGTTGTGAGCACTGGGTAGCAGATGGAGAACAAGGCTAGGGCTCAGGAGACTTATAAGAGCCATTGCCATCACACTTGGAAGAGAAGAGAAGGAAGGGAGCTGGACAGGGCACAGGGAGAAACTGAGCTGCAGTTCAGTCTCAGGCATTATATATATTAACTAACTTAACCCTTGAACCACCACAAGAGGATAAGTGCTGCAACTCATTTTTAGGTGAGGATAAGCCATGTAGGAAGGTTACATAGGTTGTTCAGAATCACAAGTAGTAAATGATGGAGATGGAGTCTGAACCTGTGTGCCCTGGAGGGTTCTGGGAGATCCTTCAGAGATGCCCTGAGTTGCATGGAAACAGGCATCACAGACATTGGCTGCCAAGGAAGGTGCATCCTTTGGACCTGCTGCTCTCTACAAAGGGGTCTGTTTCTGAAGAGAGCCAACAGCTGTGCATGCCTGCTNGCTGTACTCCAGAAGCAGGCACTTATCTCATCTTCCTGAAGTAACCTGGGCTGCCACAGCGTTCAGGCCAGCCTGCTGTGACACCTGTCTAGCTAGAATCTTACGCCTGGCCTCTCTCATTTTACTTACCCTTACTCACCACAGTGTTGTGGCATAGAATATTTGTTTAACTATGTAATGTGTTGCTGTTTCACGTTGCCTGCCTAAGGCACCTGATTGGTCTAGTAAAAATCTGAATGGCCAGTACCTAGGCAGAGGAGGGATAGGCAGGGCTGGTAGAGAGATAAAAAGGGGGGAGCAGCCCACCAGGGGCCACCTAGCCAGACATGGAGGAAGCAAGAAAGTAGGATGGACAGTATGTAGATGAGGTAAATGAGCCTCGGAGCAGCACATAGATTAATAGAAATGGGTTAATTTAAGTTAGGAAAAAAAGCTAGCTAGAAACAAGCCTAACCTAAGGCTGAGCATTCATAATTAATAAGAAGTCCCTGTGTCATGATTTGGGGGCTGGCTGTCCAAGAAAGCCTGCTACACCACAGTCAGTGATAGACCCCTCGCTTATTCTCAGTATGTGTCCTCCTGTGTGACTTCACACATCACTGTTGAGGGCCATTTGAGCTGTGTTCCGACTTCTGCAGTGAACAGTGTGCTGGTGTGGGTTATAGAACCTCCAGATTGAATATGCCTATCGCTTATTGCTGAGTAGAATGGCTGGATATGGATGTGCATTTATTTGGTGTCAGGAGAGGTTTCCAGTCTTTCTAATGAAGCTGTGCCGATTCACACTGCACAGCTTTGTGTCTCCTCACNAGTTCTGGATTGTCTTCCGGGTTAACCACTTTGGTCTTCTGATCCCAATTCTTTAGTTAACCACATGCTGTTTAGTACTGTCGTTTCTTAACCAGTCCTCAGAATCCTCTTATTGGATCAGTTTCGCTGAAAAGGGAATAGAGATTCATTATAAATTAGTGTAGTTCTTGGAGTGATTAAGAAATAAAATGTTAACTCAAAGCAATTCCACTAAAATCAGGAACAAGACAAGGCTGTCCACTGTCCCCATATTTATTCAATATAGTACTTGAAGTTCTAGCTAGAGCATTAAGACATCAAAAGGAAATCAAGGGGATACAAATTGGAAAAGAAGTCAAACTTTCACTATTTGCAGATGACATGATAGTATACATAAGTGACCCCAAAAATTCTACCAG
>LZPO01108175.1:36569-57549 GCA_001675575.1 Neotoma lepida | reverse complement strand
AAAAAAAAAGTTGCCATGGTTGTGGTGTCTCTTCACACCAATAAAAAGCCCTAACTAAGACAGAAGTTGCTACCAAGAGTCAGATATTGCTGTGACGCACCTAACCGTGTACTGGGGAGCATTGTGGAAGGACTTTGGAACCTTGGGCTAGGAGAACCATTGAGTGTTAAGAGCCCTGTGGGATGTTCTTAAGGAACCTGGAAGATAAGAACGTTAAGAAGGCCTNGCTTGTGAAGTTTCAGAGGGAAGTTTAAAGTCTCTATCAGGGCCATTTGTTATTTTGAATTAAGATCCTGTGGTGTTGGTCAGCTGGGGCTGAAGAATCAGCTGTGATTAACACAATACCAGAACCACTAAAGTAAAACTTTGCTGTGCTTGGATACTTCATGCTGGCCTGCTGGAGCTAAGAAATGAGNGGTGATTAAGAAGAGACAGCATCACTGGTGAAATTTTCTGAGAAGTGTTTCCTGAGAGCATCGGGAAGCTGTGTTCCGGACGCAGCCAAGGTCAAACCTAGTGCTGGCCGCTGGACTTGGTAATGTGTAAGAGTCACCCAGGTGATACTGGTTTTGAAGGCAGAAGGGGTCATGGAGAGCAGCTGAGGCTTGGCACTGTGAGAGGCCAGGAGAGGCCATTGGTGAAGATGCAGCCTCAGTGGCAGTTGAAGGCCTAGGACTGAAGGAGTCATGCAAAGAAGTTGAGGTGTAGCGCCATGAAGAGAGCCTTNGAGAGGCTATTGGTGAAAATACAGCCCAGTTGTAGCAGAAGACCCCAGCATTTTGGAGATGCCAGTACCATGGGATGACCACCACCACCAGCAGCTGTGGAGTGGAGCCAGCCCGAGCCTAGAAGACAGCTGTGTGTGCAGGGGTGGAGCTGGAGAAGTGACTCAAGCCCTTTGGAGGAGTCCAGAAGACTGTGAGTGGATCCCAGATAATTGGACATTGAGTTATTTAGACTGTTGGAATTTGGTTTTGCTTGGTTCAGATTGTGATGGTGCCCTGGTTCTTTCCTCTGAAAGAAGGTATTTAATTTTGATTTTTAAAGGAGCCCACAGATGAAAGACTTGGANTTTTAAAAGAGATTGGATATTTTAAAGGGACTGAAATTGTANTGTGTTTGAATTTGTAAAGACTGTAGGACTTTTAAAATTATTTACAATCTTAATGTGAGAGCTTGAGGATGAATAAGAAAGGAAGGCTTAATAGTGATGTGTCTGTGTGTCAAGTTGACAAGGGGTCAGTTGTACTGGCTGGTTTTGTGTATCAACTTGACACAAGCTAGAGTCATCAGAGAGGAAGGAGCCTCAGTTGAGGAAATTGCTCCATGGGATACAGCTGTAAGGCATTTTCTCAATTAGTGATCANCNGGGGAGGGCCCAGCTCATGGTGGGTAGTGNCATCCCTGGGTATTGGTCCCGGGTTCTATAAGAAGGTGGGCTGAGCAAGCCAGGGGAAGCAAGCCAATAAGCAACTCCGCTCTANGGCCTCTGCATCAGCTCCAGCCTCCAGGATCCTGCCCTGATTGANTTCCTGTCCTGAACTCAGTGATGAACAGCAGGGCTGTCCCCAACTTGCTTTTTGGTTATGATGTTTTGTAACAGCAACAGAAACGCTAANTAAGAAAGATAGTGATAGATGTCTTGTATTTTATATTCTGTGAGATTAAAGGTTTTTTTTTTTAGTTTCATACGACTGAAGACATTGTGTTCCTTAATCTCCCAGCTCAGAATTCATGATGCAAATCAATTTTTCTGTATTTGGGACAAACCAGGTACTGAAATTAGAATTCCTATTTAGTCTCATCCACATTATTTTCATTTGTGACTCTCGATGACTTTCCCAGTTTATATAAACCAAGCACAGAAACTCGTGTTTTATATAAAACAAATTACAGAAAACTATGACTCTCATACCTNCAGGTGTCATAGTACTTGGGTCTTCAA
Source organism: Neotoma lepida (assembly GCA_001675575.1). Lineage (NCBI taxonomy): Eukaryota > Metazoa > Chordata > Mammalia > Rodentia > Cricetidae > Neotoma > Neotoma lepida. The sequence continues at coordinate 55,604 of LZPO01108175.1, read as the reverse complement.
GACACGTGGAGAGCAATCTGAAAGGGATTGCCCAGCAAAGTGTTGCCAAGAGATCTTGCTTTTAAGCTCATACATTGACAGTGTCCCTGGTTGCTAAGATGGAGTGGGTTATAGTAAGATACTTACATCAGCAAGATCCTGAATTAGATGCTCTATCTCCCTAACAAGGGGCAAAGCCAAATGTGTTCTTATGGAAGTCTTTTTGCTTCTCATTTGTCTTGCCTGTTTAATGAGAGATTGGCGGTTTGGTGAGATAAAATATCTGGAAGTAGTTCACTCATAGTTTCTGGCACATCAGAAGAGATTCACAAATACTCACTGAATTCTCTGGCAGTTGTCCTATGTTTTCTAGTCAGAGCCTGTGGCCCCCTCTAATGTGGCTTGGTGGTGGGAAAAGGTGATCTGGACCATGGATACAGAAGGAACATCAGCTGAGGGATAGCAGCCTGGTCTCTCATCTCTGTGCTTATAACACCAAGTAGTTGGCTCCTTCTGAACATGCAGGATTCTAGGTATATTTATAACACTAAATACCACCAACTTCCAGCCAACCTTTGAGTCTTATAGAGATAAAGACTGTGGGTGGGAGGCCTATTGTCATAATCCGTGGAGTCTATTTTGAGATGAGGAGTTGGGATGGAAAGCTAAATCTTAAAGCATGAATGATGATCTGGCCCCAAGTGGTATTAGGAGCTCCTTGGCAAGAGCATGTCAGGGCTTTGGGGGTCTCCTTTGTTCTCTCAGATCCACTTGCCAAGGAAGATCTGAGCGAGAAAGATTGGTCTTGTGCCTGGAGCTGCCTCATCAGCTTTTTATCCTATATATTTATTTTCATCCATCTGGGTCCAGAGTATACAGAGAGAAGAAGTAATATCAAAGAGAGCTGACAGCCTCCTCTTTAGCCAGTGTGGAAGACTGTCAGAATTTACTCATTGATCTCCAGTTCTTTGTAAGACNCCTAAGGTCGACCATCTCTGAAAAGTTCATGGTGGTCAGCCAACACGGCCTTTTCAACTCTCTTCATCGTAGGAGTTCAGGGAAGTTTGAGGAGGGAAAGCATTTGCTTTGGTTACTCTCTGAGTTCCTGAGCAGTATTTTTCTATCCTTTCAGACTCAACACTAGTCTATAGTTTCCTGAATTCATGTCCATACAGGTCAGAGTTTAAAACCTGGGTATGTGAATAAGCCTCATAAATTTTATGCCCCTTTCAAATTATCTAAAAAACTTAATCCATTCATATATTTGTATGCATATTTGTGTGTACGTTTTCCTAATAGATTCTCACATGCATCTGTATTGTTNCCCCCAAAACGCTGGGAATCACTGGATAGTGTGACATCAGCCTTACTGTGTTGGATCGAACCATTGGGCATCCATACTGTATTTCCTAAAGAGGATAACTGCTGATTGTAGCTGATATTGTTTACATAACTCCACACAGGTGAATGGTAGAATTTATTGAGTTTTGCAATTTAGAATTGGCAAGAAAGTGTTCAGCTTATGATCCTTTGGCCCGAGTCACGTGATCACAAAACCAAACTACTTAANCACTGTGCCTCCATTTCTTCAATTGCTCTAGGAATTCTTCCCTTTGTGGCTCACNGGAAGCTTGAAGGAAGTGCCCACACANCCTTCATTTTCTATTTAAATGAATTTTTCANTATTTNAAATTTTTGATGCTGAACTGTAAACAGACTTNGGTAACTCACAGTTTTGTGTGAAAATTCTGCTAAAACCANACAGCAGAGCANTGTAAATTTTCAATTAGAAAGTGCTGGTTATGGAAAAGCAGAGAACTCAGGTAAGGCAAGAAGAAATCAGTTACAGTCTCGCTGCAAATGCACCTTTGGTANCTGATGTATGTCTTCAAGTCTTGTTTTCTTAAATAGGTTTTTAAAACATGTAGTCATGATTATATTGTATTTCTCTTTAGTTCTGACAGTGTGTGNACATACTTTAGCTTCTCTCTTATTTTTGGNNTTTAAGTTATGTTCATTTTCAAAATGCTAGTGATTTGTCATTGATCATTAGAGATAAAGCTTTGGTTTCTGAGATAGTGTCTCATGTTATAACCCACCAGTCCTTGAACTTAAGGCAATCCTCCTGCTTCAGCAGCCTGAGTGCCAGAATTACAGGCATAAGGCATGACACCTGGTTGGGATAAAACTTTTTAAAGAGTATAAATGCCTGTAGAGTAGATTCTTAAAGCTAGAATTAGAATAACAGAGAGCATTAGACTGTCTTTAAAATACACACTCACACACATACACACACACACTCAAAATCAGTTTTACAAATTATTTTTTCTAACTTTCATATTATACAGTCAGTAATTTTCTAGAAAATTACTGCAGTAGAAAATTACACATAGCCACAAACATAGCTTTTTTTCTTTTTCATTTATTTTTTAATAACAAAGCAAAGTCCAGTTTACTTATATTGCTATTGCTGGCGATCTGCCCTCACACCCCTGCCAGTCAGTCTTTCCCTCATTCCTGCTGAGGAAACCACAATATTGCTTTTATTTATAGTTTTATCATTGAAGCATACATCCCCCAATACTAGCTAAGTTTTGCCTGCTTGTAAAACTTTTTATAAACACAGTCGCACAGCATGTGTCCTTTGGTCTGACTTTGAATGTTTGATTTTATATCTGTGAGATTCATTGATGTTTCATGTAGCTGGCAAGCTTTTGGTGTCTCCAGATGTGGGTGACATTACACCCCGGGGCCACTCTCACNTCACTGTTATGCCTAGAGGGGTTGTTAAACTCAGGAGCTCATAAAAAAGTACAACTTTCATTCAGACATCATTAATCTGAATNTGTAAGGAAAAAAACCAATGTTTTGTATGTGTGCTTCAGTTTTTATGTGTGCAGTGTGTGATAGGGAAAGTAACTAATATACAACATATGGAAGATAATCTATGCTATGAATACAAGTTCTTTATTTTATTTTTATTTTTTGTTTTTTTGAGACAGGGTATCACTATGTAGCTCTGGCTGTCCTAGAACTCACTATGTAGACCAGACTGGCCTCAAACTCACAGAGAACTGCCTGCCTCTGCTTTCCAAATGCCAGTATTAAAGGCATGGGCCACTATATCTGGCTTACATGTTCCTTGTTTTGAAGATAAAAGTTCAAACATGAGTGTATATGTGTGTGTGTTTGCTTATATATCTAGGAAAACTTTTTCTTAGNGTGAGAAAAAGGAAACAATGTCTTTCAGAGTAGATTGTCACTGACATACTGCAATGTGACTTATGTTGGTATATTTGGTATCGGAAGGAAGAGAAAGAGTATGTAGGAATTGACCTTGTTATGATTATAAATGTTGTTGTTTGTTTCTGCTCTTTTGGGGGGCCCATGACCCAGCTCTCAAATAAATCACATGGAGGCTTATTCTTAATTATAAATACCCAGCCTTAGCTTGGCTTAGTTTCTTGCCAGCTTTCCTTAATTTATTCTGTCTACCTTTTGCCTCTGGGCTCTTCCTGTTCTCTTAATTCTGTAAATCTTACTCTTACTCTATGGCTGGCTGTGCAGCTGGGTGGCTGGCCCCTGGAATCCTCCTCCTCCTCTGGCTACTTCTTTCTCCCCTCCCAGATTTCTCCTTCTATATATTCTCTCTGCCTGTCAGCCCCGCTTATCCTTTCTCCTGCTTTGCTATTGGCCATTCAGCTCTTTATTAGACCATCAGACAGGCAAAGTAACACAGCTTCACAGAGTTAAACAAATGCAACATAAACAAAAGTAACACACCTTAAAATAATATTCCCTAACAATAAACCTGTGCATTCTGTCATTCTGCCTCCTTGTTTCGAACAGAAATGAGAGATATGATTCTTGCTCAACTCATTAGAATATACATTATACATATATACATATGTAATTTAAAAACTTCCATTTACAAAGTACAGTGAGTTTGAAGTAAGCACGTTTCTCATTTTTCAGATGGCTTAGACAGGTCCATCTTTATGAATTGATTTATATAAAAGTAGACTTATCTTCCTTTATGTCCCAGGGTCTCTTCTCTCATTCTGCTTTGACTGAAGAGTGATTCTTGCTATTTGTGTGTTTCTTCAGCAGCATCAAAGTCTAAATTAGAAGTGCCACCAAATGAGGGTAGTAACTTTCTGTCCTCTTCTGCGGTGACCTGGCAAATGGGCCTTTTGTGTGAATATTCATTCTATTCTAAATGCTACCTCAGCACACATTAATGTCTGTCCACTTCTGATTGCAAAGGAAGATGAGGCAGGGTTCTCTGCTCAGAACTGTNTTTAAACAAGGAATGCAACCTCAGCACGTGGCAAACAGGAAGGGCCCGAATCACGACTGGATTCCCNGTTCCTGCCAGCCCGTAGCTATGCCAGCATTTGTTACAGCAGCCACTGGCATCCTTGGGAATATGGGCAATGTGATAAACACTTTCTTGTCNATTGAATCAACACANTGTCTTGTCTGCTGACTCAAAAAGAAAGAGGAGAAATCTTTTGTTTTTGACTATTGTGACTTTCATGAAACCAAGATTTAAAAATAAAACATGCTGATGTCTAGAAACTTGGAATTTTTCTTTCAAGACTAGACAATCTCCAGGAGATCCTCGAAGTTCTTAAAATAAAACTCACAGAACCTCAACATCCACCATTCATTTCTGAAACTTAGAATTCTGTGCAATGACAGTGACTGGGGCTGTTCTCCAGGTCCCTCAATGGAAAGCAGAGCATGTATCTCACAGTGCAGACACACTCTACAGAATGCAGTACTAGGCAACTTTACCTTCTATGAACACCATAGAGTGAACTTACAGAAACTAAAATGGCTACAATGTTACTAGGTAATATAAAGTGCATNGATCCTAGCCACTGGGTTCTAAGAATGGAAAATTTCAATATCTAGAGAAAGGCATTTCGAGATAGCTTCTGGTGAGNTCTGAGAAGGAAGACTGTTANGTCACCTTTGCACCAGCATCTGATCCCGAGGAATCTGTCCTGCACGTTTTGAAATTTAATTAAAGGAGATTGTAGACCTCTAGAGGGAGAGGAAGTTACCAGACAATGGTCCTGGGGGAGGAGGGNCCCTTCATCCATTTTATCTACAGTAGTCTGAGCTACTACCCAGCCCAAGTGTGCCTCTTCAAAATGTCAACATCTTTGAGAATGTAAAATTGTATGTATTTGGGGAAGAATGAATGGGTTTTGAATTTCCCATACCAAACCCTGATAGTCTATAAGATGAATAGAGAAAGTTACTTTATTCAAGGATCAGCTGTCCCTTGAAAGCAGCAATTCAATGAAGAGGGAACTGCGCCTGCACCTTACCAAGTGCTCAGTGCCACACAGCCATACAGTCAGCATTGAAAAGGGGCGTGGCTCTTGTGGTCCTACCTTTCCCTCTTCCCTGATTTGTTTTCTGTGACCTTCAATTTCCAGCTCCCAAATCTTTCTGTTTCCTTTCCTCTGGGAAACTTCTTCCTCTCTTACAGTGTTTTGCAAAGATTCTGCCTTTGGCTAGGTCCCCATGGGTACTTTTCCCCAGTTAAACTAGGTGATTTTGAAAGAGAAGAGGAAGATCTATTAGTGAGGTCTGANCAATAGGAAAACCTGCATGAAGCCCCATGCTGTGGCGACCTGGTTTATCACAGATNTATAAAGTCAACATATTAAAGGGCACACAGGTGCCCCCTCTCCATTCNGGAGGTTATAGCATGACCTGTGGCCACANATACCTAGTTTCATGACNAGCACAGTGAAATGCTTCAGTGAAATGCTTCCCACATGGCTTATCTTCCGTCCTCTAACAAAAATGCCTCTGTCTGTAGCCCATGTGCCTGTCCTGCTGCCAACAGCAGAGTGAAAATTAGGTCAGCTTGCCAGAAGAANCTGAATGGTCAATGCACTTAGGTAAGACAAGACAAATTAATCAACTCATCACCCCCCTCCCCTCCATTTCAGAAGATGCAAGTGCAATAGTCTCTNGGGTAAGGAATAATTTTCTATTAGTTCTGAGAACCCATTTTCTCATGTTCAGTTTGTGAAAATAGTAGTGTAGCTCTAACAGTTTGTGCATGACTGGTGAGGCCNACCTCTTACTTCAATTAAAGTTCCTATCACATTTTATGCACATAGGTCTAGATGTAACACTGCTGGAGGGTGGCAGTCATGGGCCTTGTACATTAGAGCTACAGATAGTTTGACTTTTATAGATATATTTTATAAGACATATTTGTACTTAATAATTTTATTCATTTATTTTTGGGGTTTTACTCTGTTGTCTAAGCTAGTCTTGGGCTTGTGAGCTCAGGTGTTTTTTGGCTTTCCTACCTCAGCCTCTTGAGTAGCTTNGGAGGGTTGGTGCATGCCATTCATGGCCCCTAACTCAAGNCATAATTAAAAAAATATTCAATTAGATTTTTCATTTATGTAATTTTTGTTTGATAATTTTTAATTTGCTATTCTGATATTAAATAATACTTTCATTTTACCTTTTGGTTTCTATACAATTTTCACATTTAGAAAAAGCAATAGCTTTTAAGAATATATAAAATTGTAACTATTTCCTACTTTTCATGAAAATATTTCCAATTTTATATCTCATAAATATAATTACATTTTAATTTTTAGTTATCAGATCATGATTGTCAGTAGGTCTCAACTTTCATAAAAGTTCTTTACTCTAGCAGCGCAGAGATTATACAAATCTCACTGATCTATAACTGGAATATCCAGACAGGAGGAAGAGTAATTAGATTCAGGCCTTTAAAATATCTCACCAGCTTTTGGTTGTGATAAAAATCATAGCTTTCTCCAGCCTTTTCAGTGTCATTGCTATGGAAGTGTTTGTCATTTAGCAAGGCGCTGCCTTCGTCCCCGTGTGGCCTTCAGGTTGCCAGCAGCTGACTTAGTGGTGTCCAGGGTCCACAGGCAACTTCACAGAGCAACACTAGGATAAGCCTGCTGCAAGGCTGTGAGCATGACGGGAGTCATGATCTGAGCATAAGAACCTTTTCCAGATCTGACAATGCAGAAACATATATATTCTTTGTGCTGGATGGTTTTAGGTGAACTTGACACAAGATAGAATCATCTGAGAGGAGGNAACCTCAATTAANAAAATGCCTCCATAAGATGGGGCTGTAGGCAAGCCTGTAGAGCACTTTCTTAATTAGTGATTAATGGGGGAGGGCCCAGCCCATTGTGGATGGTGCCAATCCTGGGCTAACGGTCCTGAGTGCTATAAGAATGCAGTCTGAGCAAGTCATGAAGAGCAAGCCAGTAAGCAGCACTCCTCCATGGCCTCCTGCCTCCAGGATCCTGCCCTGTTTGAGATCAATTCCTGACTTCCTTCAATGATGGACTATGATGNGGAAGTGTAAGCCAAATAAACCCTTTCCTCCTCAAGTTGCTTTTGGTCATAATGTTTCATCACAGCAATAGAAACCCTAACTAAGATATTCCTCTAGGTATTGTGAGAGACTACTTCTTTATCATATAGCTTAGCCTTCACTCTGTTCTCATTTACGGATGAGAACCCTAATAGCAGCCATAGACTTATGCCTACCTCCTGACAGCACCCATTCCCACCAGACTTCCTTAAATTCTCCTCACAACCCACTTAACATAAGGCCAAATCCTGGAAGTCCCTTCCAGTTCTTGCTCGTCTGCTTCCTCCTCCTCCTTCCCCTCCTCTTCCTTGACCCCCCACCCCATTCTGAACCCAGGACCTTACCATGCAATGCAGGCATTCTACCACTGAACTAAAACCTCAGCCTTTCCACTTGTGTCTCCATGGTGACCACAATCAGTGTGTTCCTGGCATCTTTGGATGGATTGTTAGTATCCTTGTCTGGGTCCTGCAGACAGCAGGGAAGTCCCTCCTGGGTGTGGCTTCTTCTTAGTTAAGCTTTCTCAGTAATAAGGATTGTTGTTCTCTCACTNGTTGCTTAGGGATCAACAAACTCTCACAGACCATAAGTCATCATGATTCATTCTCTCCAGACAGCACAGAGGCGAGTACAGTACTCCTGCTAAACCACTCTCTTTAACTCTCCNCCTTGTGATATGACAATGTTGNTGGTGTTTAATTGTTCATGGGAAAATTCAATCAATATTCACAAAGTACCACGGTTATGGTGGCTGGGGGATAATGGTAAACAAAGGCACAAACTCCTAGACTTCACTCTGTTCTCATGCTGTGAAGGTTTATGAGCTCTTCCTGCTTCTAACTAGTGCTAACAGGGTCTCTATGTTAGGTGCAAACAGTTCTCGTTATTGGGAACGGGTGATGTACAGCCAAACGAGAAGCAACTGATAACCTGTCCTTACCACTCTCCTCTGCCTCCTCTCAGTGCCTTTCCTTAGTGAGGATGAGGAGGATGATCAACACATACAAAGCACAGGATAACTGAATATAGGTGAATACTCTGTTTTGACCACATTGTTATTGTTATCAGCAACATGCATGTCTATACACAAATGACATGAAATTAAAAAGACTTGGTTTCCGCATAAGTATGCTGACTCTTATATCTAACATCTTGCTGGCACTATTTAGGGAAGTCAGGGGTTTTCTTTGTAGCTCGAACAGATAACCCTAATCATAGTACTGGTAAGACTATCCCCAATGAGGAACGATAGGCTCTTTCATTTATGAAGATTAAAATGCTTTGAAAACATGAGTGGACACTTTTAAGATAGTACTCATGTTTGATCTCAATAAATTTGTGGAACAATCTATAAAGTTCCCCATATATGCACATGTAAAGCTCTGTATTTAGTAGTGACTCACATATAATAGTGTCTGCAATGTGGTTTCCATTATATTCCTCATCTGCTAGTAACTTTCTCCAAATTAAATTTTTTAGGTTGAAATTTTCCATGCCTCATTTAAGCTCAAAGCTATTTAAAAATTAATTTTTAAAGTCTCAAGGCAATTATTTTGCCTGTCATAGCAACCTCTTGCAATTTCAGTAAAGGCAAGAGAAGTTTTTGAGTATTTGAGTATAATGTTATGGTATTTGCGTCTTTAACCAGATCCCCAGATCCCATGTAGCCCATACCTAGGACCACTGCATTGCACTCATTAAGTAACTGGAGCAGGCTGCCTGGGCCCTGAAGAGCCTGGATCATTGCATAGCTAGTCTTCTGCATGGAAACAGAAGTTATAAAGATCATTAAAGATTCGATGCCCGTGACGTCAAAATACAACTAGTCAGCTGGTAATTGTGATGAATCACAGTGTCATAGTTCAGGCCTCTGCTATGTCCTTCTCTTCTCTCCTTCCCCCGACAGAGCCAACAAAATAACTTTTAAAATTAACAAGTATCTTACTATTATAAAATATGGGCAATTATAGACTTTTTAGATGCTTTTTATTGAAAAAAGATGCCCGTGGTGTTAGCGGTGGAGAAATATTGCCTCACAGATCTCAGAGTTGGCCTATAGGCTATATTTTTGACCTCAGATATCTATCTACATGTGTAATTATAGTGCATCCCTTCCCTAGCTAGGAACAAAATAAACACATGTGCCTAAGGAAGGTCCTTGCTTGCTCAAGCTTGCTGCTGAACGAAGAGAGACAAAAAGAACCAGAGGAAAGAAACCACAGGCTCATCTCTTTCTGGACCCACGCAAGAAAAATGACATCCATCTATCTTACATTTATTTCTGTGTGTCTGATTCAAACTTTATTTTTATCATGTGCCGTTAAAACCTCATCACTTTTGAAATTATGTAGCTTAAAAAAAAAAAAGGCAACTATCAACTTGCCCCAGGGCTTTTTAAAAGGTGGCTTCTTACTTATGTCCTCCTGAAGGCAAAGCCATGTGCTTTGCAAAAGTATCGGTTTGCGTGTCTGTCTATTCCCTTCCTTGTAGGTCCCTCATGTAGACATACACATACATATCCGTGTAGGCTTAGAACTTCCCGCAAGGAACAAAGAATCTTTTGATGAAAAGCAACATTTTCTGTGGCCCTGTGCCAATGTACCGGGTCCCTGTTCTTCTCTAGTTGATGTATCGTGACGATTCTCTGTCAGGCAAAACCTCTGCGAATTCTGCACAGTGTCTCCTCCTATTACCGCATCTGCCTCGGTTTGGCGGGGCTCAGTTCCGGGTAAGTTTGCATCTTAGACCCTCTCTCATATTCAGTGACATACTGAGATCAGTTGTTGCTGGGGACGGGGAACGGGGGCGTAATTAGCAGCAACAACAATAACAAGAGTTTTTCTTCACAAGTCTCAGGCTTAAAGTCTCCCTGGATAAATTTACCAGCTTGCTTTCTAGTTGGAGCCTACCTTACCATGTCTTTTCTCAGTTCAGTTAGACACAGGCTTCAGGGCGTGATTTGATCAGTTTTATGCTTGAAAAGGTAGAATACANATTCATGGCCCCTAACTCAAGTCATAATTAAAAAAATATTCAACTAGATTTTTCATTTATGTAATTTTTGTTTGATAATTTTTAATTTGCTATTCCGATATTAAATAATACTTTCATTTTACCTTTTGGTTTCTATACAATTTTCACATTTAGAAAAAGCAATAGCTTTTAAGAATATATAAAATTGTAACTATTTCCTACTTTTNATGAAAATATTTCCAATTTTATATCTCATAAATATAATTACATTTTAATTTTTAGTTATCAGATCATGATTGTCAGTAGGTCTCAACTTTCATAAAAGTTCTTTACTCTAGCAGCGCAGAGATTATACAAATCTCACTGATCTATAACTGGAATATCCAGACAGGAGGAAGAGTAATTAGATTCAGGCCTTTAAAATATCTCACCAGCTTTTGGTTGTGATAAAAATCATAGCTTTCTCCAGCCTTTTCAGTGTCATTGCTATGGAAGTGTTTGTCATTTAGCAAGGCGCTGCCTTCGTCCCCGTGTGGCCTTCAGGTTGCCAGCAGCTGACTTAGTGGTGTCCAGGGTCCACAGGCAACTTCACAGAGCAACACTAGGATAAGCCTGCTGCAAGGCTGTGAGCATGACGGGAGTCATGATCTGAGCATAAGAACCTTTTCCAGATCTGACAATGCAGAAACATATATATTCTTTGTGCTGGATGGTTTTAGGTGAACTTGACACAAGATAGAATCATCTGAGAGGAGGNAACCTCAATTAANAAAATGCCTCCATAAGATGGGGCTGTAGGCAAGCCTGTAGAGCACTTTCTTAATTAGTGATTAATGGGGGAGGGCCCAGCCCATTGTGGATGGTGCCAATCCTGGGCTAACGGTCCTGAGTGCTATAAGAATGCAGTCTGAGCAAGTCATGAAGAGCAAGCCAGTAAGCAGCACTCCTCCATGGCCTCCTGCCTCCAGGATCCTGCCCTGTTTGAGATCAATTCCTGACTTCCTTCAATGATGGACTATGATGCGGAAGTGTAAGCCAAATAAACCCTTTCCTCCTCAAGTTGCTTTTGGTCATAATGTTTCATCACAGCAATAGAAACCCTAACTAAGATATTCCTCTAGGTATTGTGAGAGACTACTTCTTTATCATATAGCTTAGCCTTCACTCTGTTCTCATTTANGGATGAGAACCCTAATAGCAGCCATAGACTTATGCCTACCTCCTGACAGCACCCATTCCCACCAGACTTCCTTAAATTCTCCTCACAACCCACTTAACATAAGGCCAAATCCTGGAAGTCCCTTCCAGTTCTTGCTCGTCTGCTTCCTCCTCCTCCTTCCCCTCCTCTTCCTTGACCCCCCACCCCATTCTGAACCCAGGACCTTACCATGCAATGCAGGCACTCTACCACTGAACTAAAACCTCAGCCTTTCCACTTGTGTCTCCATGGTGACCACAATCAGTGTGTTCCTGGCATCTTTGGATGGATTGTTAGTATCCTTGTCTGGGTCCTGCAGACAGCAGGGAAGTCCCTCCTGGGTGTGGCTTCTTCTTAGTTAAGCTTTCTCAGTAATAAGGATTGTTGTTCTCTCACTNGTTGCTTAGGGATCAACAAACTCTCACAGACCATAAGTCATCATGATTCATTCTCTCCAGACAGCACAGAGGCGAGTACAGTACTCCTGCTAAACCACTCTCTTTAACTCTCCNCCTTGTGATATGACAATGTTGNTGGTGTTTAATTGTTCATGGGAAAATTCAATCAATATTCACAAAGTACCACGGTTATGGTGGCTGGGGGATAATGGTAAACAAAGGCACAAACTCCTAGACTTCACTCTGTTCTCATGCTGTGAAGGTTTATGAGCTCTTCCTGCTTCTAACTAGTGCTAACAGGGTCTCTATGTTAGGTGCAAACAGTTCTCGTTATTGGGAACGGGTGATGTACAGCCAAACGAGAAGCAACTGATAACCTGTCCTTACCACTCTCCTCTGCCTCCTCTCAGTGCCTTTCCTTAGTGAGGATGAGGAGGATGATCAACACATACAAAGCACAGGATAACTGAATATAGGTGAATACTCTGTTTTGACCACATTGTTATTGTTATCAGCAACATGCATGTCTATACACAAATGACATGAAATTAAAAAGACTTGGTTTCCGCATAAGTATGCTGACTCTTATATCTAACATCTTGCTGGCACTATTTAGGGAAGTCAGGGGTTTTCTTTGTAGCTCGAACAGATAACCCTAATCATAGTACTGGTAAGACTATCCCCAATGAGGAACGATAGGCTCTTTCATTTATGAAGATTAAAATGCTTTGAAAACATGAGTGGACACTTTTAAGATAGTACTCATGTTTGATCTCAATAAATTTGTGGAACAATCTATAAAGTTCCCCATATATGCACATGTAAAGCTCTGTATTTAGTAGTGACTCACATATAATAGTGTCTGCAATGTGGTTTCCATTATATTCCTCATCTGCTAGTAACTTTCTCCAAATTAAATTTTTTAGGTTGAAATTTTCCATGCCTCATTTAAGCTCAAAGCTATTTAAAAATTAATTTTTAAAGTCTCAAGGCAATTATTTTGCCTGTCATAGCAACCTCTTGCAATTTCAGTAAAGGCAAGAGAAGTTTTTGAGTATTTGAGTATAATGTTANGGTATTTGCGTCTTTAACCAGATCCCCAGATCCCATGTAGCCCATACCTAGGACCACTGCATTGCACTCATTAAGTAACTGGAGCAGGCTGCCTGGGCCCTGAAGAGCCTGGATCATTGCATAGCTAGTCTTCTGCATGGAAACAGAAGTTATAAAGATCATTAAAGATTCGATGCCCGTGACGTCAAAATACAACTAGTCAGCTGGTAATTGTGATGAATCACAGTGTCATAGTTCAGGCCTCTGCTATGTCCTTCTCTTCTCTCCTTCCCCTGACAGAGCCAACAAAATAACTTTTAAAATTAACAAGTATCTTACTATTATAAAATATGGGCAATTATAGACTTTTNAGATGCTTTTTATTGAAAAAAGATGCCCGTGGTGTTAGCGGTGGAGAAATATTGCCTCACAGATCTCAGAGTTGGCCTATAGGCTGTATTTTTGACCTCAGATATCTATCTACATGTGTAATTATAGTGCATCCCTNCCCTAGCTAGGAACAAAATAAACACATGTGCCTAAGGAAGGTCCTTGCTTGCTCAAGCTTGCTGCTGAATGAGGAGAGACAAAAAGAACCAGAGGAAAGAAACCACAGGCTCATCTCTTTCTGGACCCACGCAAGAAAAATGACATCCATCTATCTTACATTTATTTCTGTGTGTCTGATTCAAACTTTATTTTTATCATGTGCCGTTAAAACCTCATCACTTTTGAAATTATGTAGCTTAAAAAAAAAAAAGGCAACTATCAACTTGCCCCAGGGCTTTTTAAAAGGTGGCTTCTTACTTATGTCCTCCTGAAGGCAAAGCCATGTGCTTTGCAAAAGTATCGGTTTGCGTGTCTGTCTATTCCCTTCCTTGTAGGTCCCTCATGTAGACATACACATACATATCCGTGTAGGCTTAGAACTTCCCGCAAGGAACAAAGAATCTTTTGATGAAAAGCAACATTTTCTGTGGCCCTGTGCCAATGTACCGGGTCCCTGTTCTTCTCTAGTTGATGTATCGTGACGATTCTCTGTCAGGCAAAACCTCTGCGAATTCTGCACAGTGTCTCCTCCTATTACCGCATCTGCCTCGGTTTGGCGGGGCTCAGTTCCGGGTAAGTTTGCATCTTAGACCCTCTCTCATATTCAGTGACATACTGAGATCAGTTGTTGCTGGGGACGGGGAACGGGGGCGTAATTAGCAGCAACAACAATAACAAGAGTTTTTCTTCACAAGTCTCAGGCTTAAAGTCTCCCTGGATAAATTTACCAGCTTGCTTTCTAGTTGGAGCCTACCTTACCATGTCTTTTCTCAGTTCAGTTAGACACAGGCTTCAGGGCGTGATTTGATCAGTTTTATGCTTGAAAAGGTAGAATACAGATCGCTGTTTCCTGTCATCTTTGGCGTTCTACATGGAAATGTGGGCAGAGCTCTGGGTCTCCTGTAACTGATCTCTGGTAGAACTTTCTGTGGTAATTGAGAACATTTCGTAATCTGCTCTATTGCATGTAGCAGTAACCACCAGTGCTTCGGCTGCTTAGCCTGGGAAATGTGTCTTGTATGACTGAGAAACTGACTTTTAGATATAATTTAAATGCAATTAATTCTGATTTAAATAGGTGCATGGCTAGGGACCATTCTATTTCACATCCCAAGAGTATAGAATTTAAGTCTTGAAAACTGTGCAGGGATTTTTGGCAAAATGAATGACTTTCAGTATCTGCTACTACTAACAAACTGCTCCAAATACAGTGGCTGTAAATAGTATTTTGTTGCTGTTTATTAGAATTTTGTGGATTGGCTATGCTCAGTTTTCACTTTAGGCTCCTGATATTTAATAATCAAATGTCAAATGGGGTTGGCTCTGTCTGCCATCTTCCTTGGACATATGACGATAATGACTTTCCACTTTATGTCAGGTACCTAGACTGGTGTGTCTGGACCAGGTTGGGGCTACCCTGACATCTGTGTTTTCAGGGAGCTTCTAGTGTNNACTGTGGTTTTTCTCATAGCATGGAAAACTCAGAAAGTTAAGATTCTTACAAAATGTCTAGCTTCCCCAGTGTTCATTTCTGAAGAGTTGGGGAGCTAATGATGTCATGTTTTTCAGGCATGGAGAATGGCCTAGTATCACGTCTGTGACGTATTGTTCAGAGCAATGCTGGAGTTTAAGAGGAAGTGGCCTGAACCTGACCTTTGTGTGGGAAAGGGGTAAAATAACTGTGTCTGTGTTTAGTTTTCACAGTGCCTTTGTAATGATATGTTNCCCTAAGTACAAGCAGAAGGAAATGCAAAGGCAAAACAATAGACTTCCCTTTTCTAGTGACCAGTTGAGTTAGTTCAGTTGCTTATCTGGTGGCCAAGAAATGGCAAGAACAAGGAATTCTGTCATCCTAGCGGCGGTTTCAGTGATATATAAATGGAACAGGGGATATGTCAGAGTGAGTATAAATATATATATTTTTTTCTAAAGTGCCAGTGATCATGATGAGAGAAGCACATGTCATTAGATTAGGGTCNTTTTCAAATTATTGGGAAACCAAATTCTGAATACAAGACCTCCCCACAGTGCATGTATACAAATGCACATGCATATTTGTAAATATAATTACATATATTTATAATTATTTGTTTAATTAATATAGCTTCGGTGCTTTGTTTTTTCTCTCCATGTGCATAGACGTGTATTTGTGTGTGTGTGCGTCTGTGTAGTGTGTGATGTATGAAGAGGCCGAGGAGACTGTCACATAGTTCCTCTGTCTCTTTCCACCTTATCTGCAAACATTTTATTGCACTTATTCATTTATTGATGTGCGTGTGCCCTGGCATCTGTGTGGACGTCAGAGGATAACTTTCAGGAGCCAGTTTTCTCCTTTTATAATGTGAGTCCCCGAAATCACACTCAGGTCTCGTCAGGCTTGGTAGCAAGCACCCTCACCCACTGAACCCACCAGCTTCTCTTGCCTGCCAGCTTTGGTGTTACTAGTGTAATGAAACCTTTTTGTCCCGCTGTGTTCAGTGTCAGGCTGACTTTTTCTTAAAACAATGACTAATGACCCTATGTGAATAAACACCCTCCAGATTCTGTGAGGACCGAATAAGCTTGGTAGAGCTCTGGATTTTCCATGCAGCTCAACAGAGACATTTGCCCCTTTGATATGTGTTTCATGTATCATTCAGAGCATTCTGGTTTGGCAACAGCTCTCTTCAACTTTGAAACACATGCATAGCATCCTGCTGGCAGCCAGCATTCACCTGTCTCATCCAGGAGAACTACGTCCAGGTAACACGGCTTCTGTCCTTGAAGGCAGCCTGCGTTTTCAGGACTGCTGGGAATACTTTTGTTTTACCATTTGGTGTTAATCAGTACTGTTCCCGGGACACCATGAAAGTCTCGGGTCTAGGTGTCCTCATTACGTGGTGGGTTTGCACTTGCATCAGATGGAAGGACTTTGGCTTCTTCCTGGGACTCCTCCCATCCCAGCTGTGTTGTCGGAGGCCTCCTAGAAGACGTTTAGCCATGCTTTGATTTTCATTTGTGCTGTTTCTTAGATCTTCGTGGTGGAGAGTGTTTTTTAGGTAATCAAATACAACAAGGCTTTAAGGTCTTCCTCGCAGAAGTAGATCAGGCTTTGTAGGGCTTATGGGTGCTCACTGATCAAAGGAGTACTNTTCTCTTCGTGGTTCGGGGGCCAGATTAAGGGCTGACTGATCTGACTGGGATCCTGATGAGTCTTTGTTCCAAGGATGTCTTCTTCCCCTGCTGTCACTTCCATTNTGATTCCACAGTAAGCCACACACCCTGTTCCCATAGGTCTGCTTAGCCTCGATGTGCTTGGCAGGTGCGGCTGAGGCTATGACCCTCTCTTTATGACCAGTAGCTGTGCCTTCTGGCACAGGTGGGACCTTTTTTTTTACTACAGAGAGGAGCAAGGGGACAATAGATGTGGTTTGGAGCCAGGGATGTTTCCAGGGTGGAGGTGCCATTCTCTGGAAGCTAAAATGTTACCTGCAGAGTCTACACCTCAGGAGGTTACACTGCTGCTCCCTCACAGCTACCAGCTGCAGCAAATCTCCAGCAACTTATCCACCTTTCCTCTCCTTCAAGACAGTTTTCACCTACCCCAGGGAAAATGTTCCCTGGGGTCTCTCCCCCACCCCTTCCCTCATTGCTTCTCACTTTCATTTGCATAAATTCAAATATCCTCACTGTGACTGAAAATTGATATGTCTGTTTCTCAGAGGTAGCTCTTGGTCTTAGTGTTCTATTGTTGTGAAGAGACACCATGGCTATGGCAACTCTTAAAAAGGAAAACATTTAATTGATGTGGCTTAAAGTTCAGAGATTTAGTCCATCATCATCATGGNGGGACATGGTGGCATTCAGGAAGACATGGTGCTGGAGAAGGAGCTGAGAGTTCTATATCTTGATCAGGAGGCAACAGGAAGGAAATTGAGACACTGGGTGTGGCTTGAACATATATGAGACCTCAAAGCCTGCCCCTACAGTGACACACTTCCTCCAAAGGCCACACCTCCTAATAGTGCCTCTCCCTATGAGCTTATGGGGACCAATTACATTCAAACTACCACATTCCACTCCCTGGCCCCCATTAGCTTGTAACAATATCATAATGCAAAATGCATTTAGTCCAACTTTAAAAGTCCCCATANTCTATCACAGTCTCAACAGTGTTTTAAAGTCCAAAGTTCAAAGTCTCTTTTGANTTTTATGCAATCTCTTAACTTTAATCCCCTGTACAATCAAAATAAAAAACCCAAACAAATCACATACTCCCAATATATAATGGCACAGGATATACATTACCATTCCAAAATGTAGGGAAGGGAGCATAGTGAGGCAATACTGGACCAAAGCAAGACCCAAAACCAGCTGGGCAAACTCCAAACTCTGCATCTCTGTGTCTGATTTCAAAATGTTCTTCAGATCTCCAATTCCATCCAGCTTTGTTGACTACAACACATTTCTTTCTCTTGGGCTAGTTCCACTCCCTGTTAGCAGCTTTCCTCGGCAGGTATCCACAGCTCTGGTATCTCTAACATCTTTTGAGGTCTCCACGGCTATCCAGGCTTCACCTTCACAGCTTCACACAATGGCCTCTTTGGACCTCCATTTAGGGACACCCCTGACACATGCCTGTCCTTAGTGGCTTTCCTTAATCTCAGAGGGAGATTCCATAGCCCCTTTCTTCTATCCTTGACTCTAAAGCCAGAACCACATGGCTGAAGCTGTCAAGTTCTGCTGCTTGCTGGGGCTGGAACATGGCCTTCTTATTTAATTACATCTTCACCAGCTTTCTGTTTTCAATGATTTCCTTTAGTGCCTAAGCTTGACTGTCTTGGGACGCACTCTGTAGACTAGCTGGCCTTGAACTCAGAGATCTGCTTGCCTCTGTCTCCTGAGTGCTGGGATTAAAGGCATGTGCTACCAGGCCTGGACCTAAACTATTCTTTAATTCCTTTTCACAAGTTGGAAGCCTAGTCAGATGAGGTCTTTCCCTGAGGTCACCACTACCTTTATTCCATTTAATACCAGACTTTTCTTTAATCTGTTTATCTTCTTGAANACAAGAATTAGCTCTATTTCACTTCCTGGTGCCCCCTTTCTCCTCAAATTTGTACATTTTGTATTTTTCCTTGCTCAGCTTGCTCCTTTTCATTATANATCTGCATAAGAGTGACTACTAATAACCACAGGACAGAGTCAATACTAGGATGTTTTGAGATTTCCTCTGCTAACAGAATTAATCCAGAACTCTTCAATTTAGCCTTAGATAAACTCTTTGAACAAGGACAAAAAGCAGCAACATTCTTTGCCAAAATATTACAAGGACAGCATCTAGGCTATGTACTAACATTCTTCTCCTTTGAAACTTTTTGAGCCAGGCCCACACNGTTCAAATCACCCTCAGCACCACTGTCTTCCATGTTCCTACTAGGATGGCTCATCAAAGCCCCACTTGAAGCATTCAATTATTTTTCTTTTCTTTTCTTTTCTTT
>LZPO01108174.1:38688-49055 GCA_001675575.1 Neotoma lepida | reverse complement strand
GCCTTAAGGAGAGAGGTCAGTAACCAGACTTCCTGCCCATCTCCATCCATGGACATCCAAGACAAAGGCACTGCTTGGCTGCAGCCACTTCTAGAAGAAAGTGAGGCAGAGATTGAAGGACCCCTTCATGGAGAATCTGATTCACTGCTGCTAAAGAGCCTTTCCTAACGTTCAAACTCCCAGATGGTACCCACTCACTTTAGTGAATACGACATTCCCACTCTGAGACTGCCAAGCCAATGTCCCCAGAGTAGAAACTCCTCTTAGGAAATGAGCACTGGACAGGCATTTCCTACAAAAAATGCCTTCAGCTCTCCCTGACGTCTCAACTGGAGACACCACTGCCTCAGCACTTCCATCAAAAGGAAGATAGCGTGACTGATTTTCTTTCAACCCTAAGGAAAGGCAATTGAAAACTAGGGTTTNCCTAGCAAATGCATCAGCAGTAACTGGCACACAGACAACCTTGATCTTGTGAGGGATTCCACAGATATCAAAGTGTGTCTATGAGTTGGGTCAGCTGTGGCCCAGTGGTTCCACAGTTAAACTATCCGTGGATTAAACTGTCAGTAGACTTGGGTTCATTGTAGGCAATCTCGGTGATACTATAAGTAGCTGAAGGGTTTGAGGAATGAGTAGTAGTCAAAGAGGTGTGTGTATGTACAGTAGTCATTCATCCAGGTGTGCGTATGTACGATAGTCATTCATCCAGGTGTGCGTATGTACAGTAGTCATTCATCCAGGTGTGTGTATGTACAGTAGTCATTCATCCAGGTGTGNGTATGTACAGTAGTCATTCATCCAGGTGTGCGTATGTACNGTAGTCATTCATCCCATGGAGGTCAGAAGACACCGCCTTTTGCAGCTGTTTTACATAATTTGTGCTTTGAAGTTGTAGCCATGTGTTGTTTCTTTTAAGACTTTCATTTTCTGCCTTTTTTCTCTTATGCTGAGTTGTTTTCTGTGTTGCTCACAGTTTCTGTGATCATGTCTTAGTGCCTTAACATTAATTTTTATTTAACAAAAAGCCCATAGCACTTAACATAAAACAACTGTGCCTTAGTTAAAACTCAGAACAGCCTTAATAGAAAAAAATAAACTTTCAAATAAAACCACTCATTAAAAAAAAGATAAAATGAAAATTTCAGAAGTTAGCAACATTTGGAAAGAACATGAACAACAATAATAACATTATTCTAAACACTATACTAGCAAATCATTTAAATTTTGCATAATTCCATGAGCTATATTTTCTAAAGATAGGCAATATTGGGTCCAAAAAAATTAAATAGCTTTCTAAAAGTATCTTAAAATTTAAAAATTTTTCCTTTTTTTATTTAATTTTTTTTCCATATACTGTATCTGTGTGTTATTTTTATTCTTTTGGTATCTTTGAAAGCCTGATTATTTAAGGCTCTATATGTTTCTCAGACTATTTCTTTGGACAGATTTAAAGATTTTCATAGCTAATATTCTGATTTACATTTCTTCCTAAATAATTTAAATATTGCCTTTTATTTCTTTCTCAATCTAAATATTACCTTGAAGTTGCGTGTTTTTAAATGTTAATTTTATTTATGGAAAATAAGTTATCATTTCACCCTTATTTCCTAGATTATTTTATATACAGGCTTTTTATGATCCTCTTTCAAATTAATCAAAATTCTATTGGGAGTCAAATACACAACAGATGTTTGTAAAATTTCAGTTCACTTTTGAAAATGGCATTCCTTTTGCAGCAATGCCATTTNTNTATACTTTTTTTATGTCGCAACCTATACAAACTAATTTGTGAGTTTTAACGTAAAAATCTTCTGACTTGTTTTCTTAATCTTGTAGTGTCTTATTTAAGTTCTTCACATTCTCACCCTGTCTTTGACTCTTAGAGAGAAGTAAATCAATGCTGCTGGACCCTGGTCCACTAAGAACAGAGCTGCAGGAGTCCGGAGTGAAATGGTGGCTCCATCATGGAGACCTAGACTCTTGGGCCTATGTTGTCCTTTTCCTTCTTCCTTGAGTTGGGGAATCTTGGTCCTGTAGACTGAGATGACCAGAGACTCAACCAACTGGACCCCAGAAAGCTGGTGACAAAAGAGTGAAGTATAATCTTGACTTCTTAGTTGTGGGAATATGCCAGGCCCCGCAGTCAGAAAGCATAGGCTAACCCTGGAAGCCACAAGAAAAGGCAGAGCATGGCCTCCCTGGTCACATTCAAGTGTAGGGACTCAGGAACACAGCCATTGAGGCACATTAGGAAGCATCTTTCTGCATTCCAGTAGTCAGAAAATCCTCTCCTGGATAGAGACCTNCACACAAGAGAAGCAGCCTTCTGGTTGTAGGACACCATGGTCTCTAGGGATGTGATAAACAAGATTACCAGGCTTCTGTGACAGCTTTGACACCACTGTCCACCTTAAATTTAGTCTATCACGCATTTGAATGTATATTTTGTATTAAAGAAACTAATAAAAGCCCATGGATAATGTCAAGGACAGGGACAGAGAATGCAGGTCTTAGGAACGGAAAATGGAAATAATGGGAGAGGGTGGGGTAGGGGATATGAGGGTAGGGTTAAGGAGGAAATGTGGAAAGGGATACTAACACTACAGACTTTTGAAAATGCCATATGCAGACCTAGTACTGTAGCAGCTTCCTAAAATATATACATAAACATAATATGAAATTAGTTTAAATGGAGTTGCCCTATAATGGGGACATTGACTCTCCCAAGCATTGTAGACCACCAAATAAGAAACTCAGGGTCAGGTAAGGTTTACTTCTTTTTTATTTGATGGCCCATAAGCTTCCATACCCCTCTCCCCAATATCACAAGCTGTTGCCACTGCTCCTAGTTAATCTGCAGAACTTGATGGTAGGACAGTACTGCTTAAGGTGAGTCATGGGCCACAGTGAAATCNAGCTTATTCACACTTGGAAGCTTCAGCCTTTCTAGCCAGATTTCAAAGTGCTGGAAGATTTGTATGCTTGCTACCAGGGGAGAAAAGTAATCAACAGTCTTNCACAGCTGTGTATGCATCAAACTACAATAATGAGTTGTCTGGCAGGACGTGTTCACTGGTGCAATAGTGGCATGAACGTCACTAACTACTTTCTACTGAGATTTAAACCCTACTCCACAAGATTGAACTCATGCCTGGTACCATTAACTGGGCCAAAACCCCTGGCTGGCTAGGTTATTGGCCCTAGGGGAGAATCTAATATTGTTATTATTATAAATGTAGTAGATGATTATTAATACAGAGACCCACAACTGGTCAAGGTACACCAGATGAGTCTGAGCCTTTCAACTTTAAGAATTCTCAGGAGTGCCAGGTGAACCTGAGACCTCCAGAAAAGAGAGGACTCATGTCATTTTATTACAATTTTAATTGTCTTTCATTTTTATTTCATGTTATTCTTGTTTTATTAACTTACATTCTAACTTCATGAATTGCTTCCATGGCCCTTTATTAGTTTCTTGCTTTTTATGGGTACTCTAATTTAAACACACATAACTAAAGAGCCAAAGCTAATATCCACATAGATAGAATATGTAGTACTTGTCTTTCCCAGTCTGAACTGCCTCACTCAAAATGGTTATTTGGGATTCCATCCATTTGCCTGTGAATATCTTACTGCTTCAAGCACTATATGAACAGAAGTGGAGAGAGTGGGCATCCTTGCCTTGTTACTAATTTTAGTGGAAAAGCACCCTTCTTTTCTACATTTACCATAATGTTGGTTGTGAGCTTGCTGCATATTGCCTTTAGTACATAGAAATAGCCCTCTGTGTTCTTAGATTCTTTAGGAGTTTTATCATGAAGGAATGTTGGATTTTTCTCAAAGGCTTTTCTGCAGCGAATGAGATGATCATGTAACTTCTGTCCTTGTGTCTACTTATNTGGTGTATCACATTTGATTTATGTGTGCTCAGCCATCCCTGCATTCCTAGGATAAAGCCAAGTTGATGGTAGTGGATGAGCTTTTCTATGTGTTCTTGAATTCTGTTTTCAATATATTATTGAGATGTTTGGCACCTATGTTCATCAGAGAGATTGACCTAAAATTGGGTCCTTGATTTTATTATCAGAGTAATAATACTAGCTGCATATGGATATGTAAGTGTCCCTTTCTTTTCTAGTGTATGGAATAGTTTGAAGAGTTTGGGTGTTAGTTCTCCTTTGAAAGTCTAATAGAATTCTGTGCTGAACCCATCTGCTTTTGCATTTGGAAGATTTAAAATTTTTATCTTCTTGGTTGTTCTGGGGCTGTTTAAATTATTTACTGCATTGTGATTCAATTTTGATGGTTCATATACATCTAGAAATTTATGCCTTTTAGGCTTTCTAGTTTAATAGAATAGACGTTATTAAAGCATGTCCTTCTGATTCTCTGAACTTTTATCNATATCCTTCATAATGTCTTCCTTCTTACCTCTAATTTTATTAATTTGTGTTTTCTCTCTATCTCTTCTGCTTAATTTGGCTGAAGGTTTGTCAATCTTGTTGATCTTTTNAAATAACCAACTCATGTGCACCAGAAGATGAGCTGACAAAACCCAAGGTGAGTCTGGAAGGAGTAATTGCGTAATCCTAGCCATGAGTAGCAAGACATGCAACTAAGGCTCAAAGGCCTGAGGGTGGAGCCTCTGTGGCTTTCCTGCTGTGTTAGTGGTCATGTGGCCCCCCAAAAGAGGGCTGAGACAGGCTACCAAGGCTGAGTCCTCCTTCTAGAAGGAAAATTGACTTGGGGATCTGCAGAGGAAGTCTGGTGAGGCTGCCTTCCTGTGTGTGGTATGGGGTAGCATGTCTCCTTGATGAGTGAAGTCCTGTGTGTGAGCATAAATATGCCCTAAAAGAAGTTAAAGGTTGTGGGGGCCCACAGAGGCTCCCTAGTAAGACCTTACTCAAGATCAGAAAGTCTGAGCTTGCTTTGCCCAGCAGGGCTGCATAATAGGATGATTTGGTCAAAAGTGTGGTTACCAGGTGTTTTGAAGGGTCTATACTTGGTACTTTATGCATTGACCTTGAAAGAGGGAAGNCTTTTGCCCCTCCCCTTGCTGATGTATAAAAAGCCCATCATGAATAAACTGGGGCAACTGGGTGTTGACCTAGGGCCCTCCCAAAGCTATCNTGTGTCTCTATCTTTTTCTTCATCTATGTCTGTATTTCTTCCCATTATTTCTCAATTCCTCACTCCTTCCTTTAAGAACCTTTTGACAGATCGGAGCTGGACACCAACAAAAGGTTTAAAACAAATTTTGTTGTCTTGAGAAGATAAGGAAAAAGTGTGTCATCAGGGTGCCATGGGAGTTGCGTAGCCACTGCTAAGTGTAGTAAAAAGTAAATCTAAGGGCAAGACACTGTGGTTTTTGTTTTGTTTTCACTCAATTCTAATATTTTTAATTTTTTTTCTTCTTGACTTCTTCCTTGACCCTACTATTATTCAATAGTGTGTTTGTTTAATCTCTCAGATACTGGTACCTTCTGTAGTACTTTCTATTGCTTTTGCTGTCTAGCTTTAGTGCACTATGGTCATATAGAGTGCAGGATGCTATTTCAGTTTTCCTGTATTCATTGNGGCTTTGTGTCCTACTCCTATGCGGTCAATTTTGGAGAAAGCTCCATGGAATGCTGAGAATAATGTGTATTCTTTAATGTTTGGGTAGAATGTTCTATAGATCTCTGTTAGGTTCATTTGATCTATAATGCCATTTAGCTCCAATGTTTCTGTTCATTTTTTTTAATTTCATGCAGTCACAAGACAGTGGGTATAGGGTCCCATTGGAGATGGGGAGGCTGCTACCTGGGATGGTGGAGTGTTCAGGACTCCACATGGTCCTCAGATAGCCAGGACTTCCACACTGAATTTCTATTTCTCATTTCATTCAACAAGTGTTAGAGTTTGGNTGAGCAGTTATTTGATGGAAACTCTTGTGAATTGTATGGATTATAAAATATAAACCAGGTATGGCTCCTTTGAAATTGTGGTATATACTACATACATACAAAAAATCAATTGTGCTAATATTTAAAGACCCAGCAATATATGTACTAAATTGTTAATGGGATTATTTCCACACAGCTCTGGAGGATGTGTTGAAATCAGAGAAAGAGACTAACAATGAGTGTCCATCCCTCCAGAAGGGAAGCTGGACTGCCAGGAGCTGGGATCTTGCGGTTCCTGTGATCTGCTGTCCCACCTGTTCTGTTGCTCTCCAGACAGCACCAAGGGGTCACAGACTTCTGTAAATATCTGTTTTCCCTACTCACCATCACCACAGTGGGGCCGGGGCTACATGCAGTGGCTGAAAGCTCTTCCTCTGTGAACTGAATATTAAGAGATGAAATCCAGCTAGATAAATAAACCATGTCCCTGTGCCAGAGACAAGTGTCAGTGTGCATAGCCAAGAAAATTTTCCCATACACAACACCCTGCAGGGCAGCTGAGGAGTCTTCTCATATTTCAGATTTGGGATAAGGAGGGGACATGAGAGACAAAAGAGGACCAGTCCTGTGTCTGTCCCAGATCACCACTCCTNGCTGTGTTAAAACCACNGAAGACCTGGGGATTTTCATTTGAAGGGGAGGACATGAGTTTGTTCACAGATGGCTGCATCCTGGCAAGCAGCAGACAGAGAGGCAGGGGACACATATGGAGACTCTGAGAGGCTCTGGGAGGGGACACTGGAGGGCCAAAGCTTGATCCTATCATAAATGTTCTTGTAGAGCCACTTAGAGGAGACAGGCCTGTCTCACGAAGGACAGCATCTCAGCAAAGAAGGAAATGCAGTGTCTTTCCTGGCTCCTGACTGTCTGTGTAGGGAAGGGACTGCAAGGGGAAGGGGCAAGGTCATATCTTGATAAAAGTTATGCCCACGTGGTTTTGTCATTGTCTATTAAGATACCCGTATTGTGGAGGCAGGTTTACAAACATGAAGGGTTTTTTTTTTTTTTCTCATAGTGTAAATGTATGTGGATGTGTGTGTTCGTGTATGTGTCACAAAGCCAGCCGTGTGTGTGTGTGTGTGTGTGTGTGTGTGCTCATGCATATATGTCACAAAGCTGTATATAAGTCAGAGAACAACTTACATGAGTGATTCCTCTCCTTCCAACATGTAGGACCTGGGAATCACACTCAGATTTCAAGATTCGAAGCAAACACTTTTTTATTAATTTTTTTATTTATTTACATACCAACCACAGTTTCCCCTCCCTTCTCTCATCCTGTTCCCTTCCCCCATCTCCTTTCTAACCCCTGCTCCATCCACTCTTCAGAAAGGGTAAGGCCTCCCAGGGGAGTCAACAAAGCATGGCATACCAAGTTGAAGCAGGTCCAAGCTCCTCTCCACTGCATCAAGGCTGAGCGAGACATCTCACCATAGGGAATAGGTTCCAAAAAGCCAGCTCATGTGCCAGGGACAGATCTTTGTCCCACTGCTAGGGCCCACAAACAGACCAAGNTACACAACTGTCACCCACATATAGAGGGCTTAGGTCAGTCCCATGCAGACTATCTAGCTTCGGTCTAGAGTCCGTGGGCTCCCAGGAACTTGAGTCAGCTGTCTCTTTGGGTTTCCCCATCATGATTTTGACCCTCCTTGCTCATATAANCCCTCCTCCCTCTCTTCAACTTGATCCCCAGAGCTTGGCCCAGTGTTCTTCTGTGGATCTCTGCATCTGTTTCCATCAGTCACTGGATGTAGGTTCTATGATGACAATTAGGGTAGTCACCAATCTGATTACAGGAAAAGGCCAGTTCAAGCACCCTCTCCACTATTGCTAGGAGTCTTAGTTGGAGTCCCACTAAGCCATCTTGTTGATTCAACATGAAATGTTTAATGAGCCTCAAATCCAGTTCTTACTGCTCAGCCAAGGGGTTTGCCTCCTGTCCAAAGGCTAGCATAATAGGATTAAGCCACAGACCATGGGGAAGGAGGAAATCCCTGGGCTTCCTAAGGTCAGAAGAAAGCAAAAACTTCCATCAGTTACTGGAGAAAAACTCTTTGATGANAGTTAGGGTATTCACCTATCTGATTGCTGGGGTAAGCCAGTTCAGGCACCCTCTCCACTATTTCTAGCAGTCTAAGCTGGGGTCATCCTTGTGAATTCCTGGGAATTTCCCTAGCACCCGGTTTCTCCCTATTCCCATGAAGTCTCCAGGCCGAGCTCTAGGAGTCCAGTGGAAGAGAGAGAAGAGGGATTCTACGAACAAGGGGCATCAAGATCATGATGGGGAACCCTACAGAGACAACCAAATCAAACTAGTGGGAACTCATGAACTTTAGACCAACAGCTGTGGAGCCTCCATGGGACTGAACTGGGCCCTCTGCATGAGTGAGACAGTTGTGTAGCTTGATCTGCTTAGGGGGCCCCTGACAGTAGGATCAGGATCCATCCCTGGTGCATGAGCTGACTTTTTGGAGCCCACTACCTATGGTGGGACACCTTGCACAGCCTTGAGGCAGGGGGAGGGGCTTGGACCTGCCTCTACTGAATGTACCAGGCTTTGCTGACTCACCACGGGAGACCTTACCTTCTTGTAGGAGGGAATGGGGGTTGGCTTGCAGGGAAATACTGGAGGGGTAGGAGGAGGGAAGAGGAGGCTCTATGATTGGTATGTAAAATAAATAAAAAATTTCTTAATAAAAAAAAGAAAGCAAAAGCATCAGCCTGTTGCATTGCCCCAGGCTCCTGGTTGGGGGCTAGTTTGAAATGCTATCAGGAAAAGGGGGCTGAAGTGCAAAGGGAGCCTGGATATAACAGGCAGGTGAAAGGCACACGATAGGAACCTCACACCTTCATGCCTGCTCTGAGCCTAAGAGCCCAGCTCCCTCCTGAACTGTCTTCCAATCAGGCCAGCTTCATGACCAAGGCCCCATCAAGGTCTGCACCCTCTGCTTCTACAACCTCTGCTTCTGTACCAGCCTCACCCCCTCTGCCTCTGCTCACAACACTCCCCACACTGTTCCTTGTGTGAAGATGGGAATCTGATTACANGCTTTATTGGCACAGAACCTGAAACATGGAAGCCTCAGTAACACTGACAGAGTGAACTGATCTAGACACTCATCGTAGAGAAAAATAACAGATTCCCCACCTGTTAAAGTAATGGAGAGTCTGGTTTTATTTTAATCTTGTGTTTAAGCACGTGACCTGATCCCAGAGGTTCTGGTTCTAAATATCTTTCTAAATATCTGGTTCTAAATATGCCACACNTGACATTCTCAATTAAGACAGACTCTGCACAGGGTAGTACTACCATTGCCATGACATACACTCACTAAGAGCTCCCTGCGAACATGTGTTCTGTCATGTACTGGGAGAGGAAAGCCAATAGGAGTCAGTGTTAGCTTTGGGCTCCTCAGAGGAGGCATCCACAGTCCTGGTGAGCTGCTCTGCTTTGTACCAGTGACTCCCAGGCCTGGTGGCTGGAGGCTGAGAGCCCTGAAGAGCGAGCCTGATAAGAAACACGTGAGCTGTGTGCAGAGCACCCTCTCCCAAGCTCGACACTATTAGAGAGGGAAACTGGGAGACAGTGAATTCAACAGCACTGACTTGAACACAGGACAGCTCTCAAATCAGGTAACTCAAAATCAGAGATGGTGTGGGAGCTCCACTGAGAANCCTTACAGAGGTGAAGCAACATGCCTGATTTCTCACTGTTGTACGGCTGCCTCGCCTGCTCTCTTTCACTGAAAAGTCCATACTCACATNGCTACCTCTTAGTTTGCCGCTACTGATTGGCAGGACTTGGGTTCTGCTTTTCTTTAACGTGAGAAACAGCTCCAGTGAAGTTTTGCTAATGTTTGCAAAGCGAGCAAGATGGGGGCAGGGGTCACCTAACCTGGCTTCATCCACTAAGGATGCTTCAGGCCTGGTCCCTGTCTTCCTTTTCTTTAACAAGAGGTTGTGAACTGTGCAGCTACCAACACCACTTTGATGTAATCCACCACTTCCCTGCAACCCTTGGCTAGGCTTCCTCAGCTGGCAGAGAGCAGCCTCCAGGAAGAGGGCAAGGATCGTGAGCCTGGGCATGGAGTGACTCCTGTAAACTTACAGAGGGCACTAGGCCAGGTCACTGAAAATCTGTTTGCCAAAAGAAAACTCACTGTCCACTTCAGGTGAGAATATTCGACAGCATAAGGCACACTCCTGCTTTGCAGTGGAGGCAGATGGGTACAGAAGCGTGGACAAAGCCAGCCCCACACACTAGAAATAGATCCAGGGAAATTCCCCCATCAGAGCACATGCTAACCACAGACCTTCACTAAGTCACCAAGAAGGCTATCCAGTGATCTGAGTCTCCGCCACTTGATTCTCAATGAACTACCTCGTGTCATGTTATTTTTCAGCAAGCCACTCTGC
>LZPO01108173.1:91349-101989 GCA_001675575.1 Neotoma lepida | reverse complement strand
TAATGCCTTCAAGAATGAACCAACAATTCAAGATGAGAAAATCAGTTCTAAATCGGGGTCACAACTTTTTCCTGTAAAGCCCGGATAGAAAAAAAAAAGTGGTTTGGGCATTCTAGTATCTATATCAAGTGGCCACGCTTTCATTGGAGCCTAAGAGTAGCCAGAGATCAAACCTAGACATATTGGCATGGCCAAGCAAGCTGTGCTTGACAGAGCAGGCAGCAGACAGTTTTGGCTTGTGGCCATGGGTTGCTGATCCCAACTCTTGAGCCATCTTCCATTTTTACCGATTAGGATGGAGGTCATGTGCAGATTCCAATATCAATTGCCATCCCTGCAACCGGGGCTTATATTTATCTATCTGTTTGTTCTAAGCCTCACGCTTTCTGAGTTATAACAAATGAGGCTGCCAACAGTACTTGAATCTTTCTGCCCCATCATTTTGCTGCGTGGCATAAGGTAAAACANGGTGGTCTTCTCCTCCACTTCCTCTGTTGAAGGTAATGCTAGAAGCCAGGCTTTAATGCAAGTCCTATTATTAGTCAGTGATTCTGGTCAGGTAACTTCTCTCTTGCTTCCAAATCTGTAAACTGAGGGTAATAATATATAACTCACAGACTTTTGGGGGCAGAGAGCCACATTGAATAATGTATACATTTTGTGAAACGTAAATCCCAGTACAGAGGTAAGAAGCTATTATTATAAGCTACCTCTCCCTTCCTGGATTCTGAATTTATTTTCTCCCCACTGGAAATGTGATCTTTCTCTCTGACAAATCCCAAAGAGGTCNACTAAACCCCCATTCAGCCTAGGCTGAGAGGCCACGGGGTTCCCCCAGCCTGTGGCCTCCACCTGTGTTCTGATAACGGGCGAGAAACCTGAGCCTCCTTTGCAATGACTAGCTGGATTCAGCAAGGGCAGCACCACAGCCAAAGAATTCTGCCACATTAAAGATATGAAGCACAAGAGAGATGCGTTTCCAATGGCCATTCTCTCTATGGCTTGACTGGCCAAGGACACAAGGCACTTGGCGCCCAACCCAATATTGTAGAAAGCTCAAGAGCCGAGATCACAATCCCATCAAAAAAGTGGCTTTCACCCTTACCTCATAGCAAAAGCCTTCATCATTCAAAACTCCTTTTAATAAAGTATGAACATACTAGGAAAGATTCCTGTATAGAAAACATACCCTTTGGTTATAAATTCTTGCAGCAATCTTATTCTATTGAAAACCCCAGACTCCAAGGTGAGCCTGCTACCCCTCTGGACAGCCATACTATCGTCTACATTCATCTACTTACATCAAAGGATATAAGATGCTTTGGGCTTCATTGATGAGATTTTAATTGACAGATGACTTTTTTCTTCTTGGGGGTACTGTAGGGAACCATACCTTCCATGGGGCGTCTCCACATTTGCCTCCTCACTGGCCACCTGGCATTCAGGCTTCACAATGTAATCAGGATACTAGACTCCCATTCTCAGTGAAAAAGGAGCATAGGCCATAAGGAAGATGCAGACACCAGCCAGAGTTCAGAGTGAAGAAGGCTCTTTGCATCTGTTTGGTGGCCTGATGCTCCCATGCTATCGGGTGAGGAAGGGCTCTAAGATATCCATAAGGGGGAGAAGCCAACAATGTGCCCATAAAGACTAAGCTTTGGGACATACATGCCTACATCTTCTGTTTCCTGTGTGGTAGCTGCTTTATCAACATGACATTACCAAATGCTTTCCCATGTCCTGCAGGAGCTTCCTGCAGAGTACATGCAATATTATGATCCAATAGAACTACCTACTCTACANATCTGTCATGGCAGAACTGTATGGGGAACTGTTTGTAAGCAGGGCTGGGCCTCCAAAAAGTAGAAATGAGGAGACAGAAGGACGTCTGGACATCGGTATAGGGGCTAGTGTGGTATCAAACCAGGAGGCAGTGCTCTTAAAATAGTCCCTAGATCCCCTGGAACAGTGAAACTGAAACAAATGATAGCTCAAATGCAGAGATGTATTGTAAAATATTATTTTAAGAGGTATTACGTTTGTTTATG
Source organism: Neotoma lepida (assembly GCA_001675575.1). Classification (NCBI taxonomy): domain Eukaryota; kingdom Metazoa; phylum Chordata; class Mammalia; order Rodentia; family Cricetidae; genus Neotoma; species Neotoma lepida. The sequence goes on along the minus strand of LZPO01108173.1, from coordinate 99,941 downwards.
CTGTGGAACATTTATTTAATGATGCAAAGATGTGCCGCATTCTTTTATGTTGCATTTGTTTAACTCTGTGAAGCTGTGTTACTGTGCCTGTCTAAAACACCTGATTGGTCTAATAAAGAGCTGAACAGCCAATAGCAACGCAGGAGAAAGGATAGGCGGGGCTGGCAGGCAGAGAGGATAAATAGAGGAAGAAAGATCTAGGAGTGAGAGAAGGAGGACCAGGGGCTAGCCACCCAGCCACACAGCAAGCCACNGAGCAAAANTGAAAGTAAGATATNNAGAAGTAAAAAAANGAAAATGCCCAGAGACAAAAGGTAGATGGGATAATTTAAGAAAAACTGGCAAGAAACAAGCCAAGCTAAGGCCGGGCATTTAAAAGTAATAATAAATCTCTGTGTGTGATTTATTTGGGAGCTGGGTGGTGGGCCCCCCAAAAGAGTGAAAAACAACAACAGAAATGGTAGAAAATGAGGGGAATAAGAAGACAATGAGCCCAGAAGCAGTAGACAGGTGAGCATCTGTCTAGACTGCAGGGCCTGCAGAAGAAATGGAAAAGCAGTGTGCCCAGGCTATGGTGGCATCTGAAGCAGCTTGTCACCAAGAAGCTCAGTGTCCCTTCCTCCAGGTAGGGAGCCTGCAGGAGCTGGCAGAGAGTCTTTCTCTTTGGTAAAGGAAAGTTTCAAACCAGCCTTGTTAAGGTGACTTTCATGCTCTTCCAGGTACAAGGCAAGAAATTGCAATGGGAGTTGGGAAACGCCCAGAGAGCAGATCCTTTTAGACTGGGCTTGCAGACTTACATGATAAGGAACAACTCTAGTCTTTCATTTTATGAATGGTGGCTGGCGTGAATGAATAGTGGTTGGTTATGATGCTTAGAGGGTAGTGATCAATAATGGATATAAAGCAAACTGGTAGACCCAGGGCTTGTGGGTGGCTCATGGGGATCTGGTGACAGAGAGCTGTGAGCACACTGGCTCAGACCCGTTAGGCTGTGGTGCTTGTATGAAGATTCAAAAGACCAGCCAGAGCCAGCCTTGTTTCATCAAGTGTGGAACTGTGGTTCAAGGCATTGCTTCAAAAGACCCTTCACGCTGTGTTAAAATGGTTTGTTGGGTGGAGACACAGACACAGACACAGACACACACAGACACACACAGACACAGACACACACACACACACACACACACACACACACACACACACACACACTCAGAAGAGTCCATCATTAGGCTAGAACAATAGGCTAGAAGGGCCAATGCTGCAGCAGACACAGGGAGTGGTGTGTTAGGAAACAGTGTACACAGCTGCCCCAGCCATCTAGCACACATCAGAGCTGGAACCTTAGTGTGGCCCCACTGGAAGAGAGTCTTTACAGATATGACCACTTTCAAGGATTTGACATGAAATTCACTAGATTATCCCATTTGTCTAAATTCAGTGACAAGCGTCCCTTATGAGTGTGAGACAGAATTGAGACATGCCAGGGAGGCCAACGGTTTACAGGGAAAGAAAATGAAGTGATACAGCAATGAAACTTTGGCAACCAAGAGGCAGGAGAGTCTGCTTGTGGTCAGTGTCTCCAAATCCACATGCTAGAGATGACCCCAGCCACAGTGCTGGGAGCAGGGCCTGGGGACACACGTAGGTCATGAGGACTGAACCCTGGAAAGAGGACTCTTCTACTTCCCAGCCTAAGGCAGCTTCTGTACTTGCTTCATCTTCAAACTAGTTTCTCCTGAGATCTTAGTCTGCGAAGTGATCCACACACCTTCCCCCACCAGGTCCCTAAACTAAAAAATCTAACACCATCCTTGACTAATCCTCCACCACCCTGTTAACTTTAAGACTCCAAATAAACCTTGAATTGCTTCCTTCAGCTCTACCACANGGCCTAGGCATCTTTGCTCTCAATGATCTCAACATTCGGCTTCCAGGCCAAACCTCTAAGCCTATTGCCCATGCTGCTGCTGAGGGCTGCTACTGATCTAGATGTGTATAAGAGGCCTAGGCATCTTTGCTCTCAATGATCTCAACATTCGGCTTCCAGGCCAAACCTCTAAGCCTATTGCCCATGCTGCTGCTGAGGGCTGCTACTGAAGTGGATACTGTTGGTAGATCCATAAACGGCATGATCTAATGCCACTCATTTCCAAAACCATCGTGGCTCACTCTCCTCTGCAATGCTGTACTGCCAAACATCCGCACTGACCTTCCTATTGGTCTCAAAAACATGCAGCTCTTGACCCATCATTTTTTTTTTTACTTTTGTACATTTATTATTATTATTTTTCTGTATGGTTCCTTTCCATGACCTCCTTGGCTAAATTCCGAGTCTCTAAGTAACTAAAACAGCACCTCCTCAAAGACAGCTCATTGTGTGACTGGGCCAATCACCTTCTCTATCACTGGTTCCCCTGATCTCTGACCTTTCTACAGAGCCTTAGGCTTCCTCAGGGGTTCACATCCATGGAAGCTGCAACATTCAGAAGAAGAGGAAACATCCACCAAAACAGTGCTTGGGTCATTTATAAGTAGTTACCACATCAAAAAATGTTATATTGTTCCTTTTATGTTTGGGGGCATTTTGGTATGCCTCTTAGATACTCTTTAACAAGATCTATTTAGCATGGAAATGCTACTTATCTCTCTACTGAGGAAAAGTAAATAAATAAATAATTCTGCATGGTAAAGAATTCCAGACTATCTATAGTCAAGGACTCCTTTCCTGGGAAGTTCAAAAACACTCAGAATGAACACTTGCGCACGAGGGTAGAATAGATGTTCATGTCTGAACCATGGGACACTGTCCACTTTTGTTAAATCTATTTGCCATCAATTGTCTTATCCAGGATACCTCAAGGGCAATATCCCGTAGGGTATGCCCATTTCTAAATCTAGCAGCAGAAACAGATTGCTGTTCCATAACCACATTTTGAATCTGTGAAAAGACAGAATCAGGATCTAAGTCTTGTTTGTTGGGTGGCCTGGGCTGGTCAATGCCNCAGTCATCTCATGAGAGGACACCCAGAAAGATGAAACCATATCCCTAGGTTCATATTCATTCCATGATCCCATAATAATTTCTAACAGAATCACAAACAAAGGGCAATTGTGGAGAATCTTTTTCTGCACCCTCCTCAGAGCCTCCAGAAGGAGTTTTCATTGCCTAGGTTGAGGTTTGGCTTGTGTAAATCCCATTGTTTGTACTTCTGTTGGGGGAGGCCGTCTCTCTCCCTGGACCTCTTTGAAAATGACACTCACTAGGGGGTGTTTCTTGCAGAATAAATTTTCTCTTAGGGAAAGTTCCAGATGACAGATCATAAATTTAGAAGGCTCTGGTCTCAGAAGGCGTCCTGAGTGATTTCAGTAAAGTACAGAAGGGAAGTGTGGCATTAAAACAATTACTGCAGGAGGATCAGAGGGAGGACATTGTAAGGATGACAAAGACTGGCCTACTTATGAAAATGCCTGTGTCTTCTGAGCAAGTCACACACTCCTTTGCATCAATAAAGAATCTCTTACCCACCCACTGACTTGACCCATGGGCGGGCTGACTCGGGGGCACCCTGAGTACAGTAGACTACCTGTAGACAGGAAGCCCAAGAGATCAGGATCTATCTGTCCCAATAGCCCTTCTTTCTCTTTCTCTTCATACTTACTCTAGAAATTGACATAGCTAATGCCCAGCTTGACCCATGGAACCCTTCTGTCTTGGATAAAATAAGTCCATTGAGGACAAGAATGGATTGTTAAGGCCACCAAAACAGGGTTTAGAAAGAGGGAGATCAGAGAGTTTGGGTAGGAATCTTGTTCCAGATGACATCTGTGTCAATCAGCTCAATGTTGAAGGCCAAGATCTGATGTGACTTNGTTTGAACACTAGTGGAGACCATTTTTCTCAGAGTCTTTTCTTCCTGTTTGTTATCAGGGCTCCACTTCCTACTCACATTCTATTTAAGACATTCAGGATAGTTCTTGACTTAGAGTAAACACTCAAAAATATTTGCTAAGCTGTTATTAATAGGTATATTTTACTCACCATCTCACCTTGGCCTCAGACTCCCTTTCTAGGAATAAAATCACTCTTCCCTAAAGTTGTTTTTCATAAGCCCTACATAGAAAGAATACATTCTGAGCCCATCTGTAGCCACAGACTGAAGGTGTCCCTTGGTCTCTCTGAAATGTATCCCATAGAGATGGAATATTATGAGTCTCCCCTATCCAGCTTGAAAAGATGAAGCCACAAACAGCTGAGTATACAATCCCTGGACCAGAGCCCAGTGAAGTCACTACCTTGGGGGCCTGGGACTGTCATCACTGTCCTCACAAGTCCATGCTTCTGGACTCTCGCAGTAGACTCCACACACCTGCAACATCTGGCTTGTGGCTGAGCACTTTGACTACAACAGACCGGAACCAAATTCAACTCGCCACAGGCCCATGGGTAGTGTACTGAGCCTCTCTGGAGTTCAAGTCTTTTGACTCTGAAATGGGAGGAATCACAACTAGCTCCCAGAGCGCCAGATCACAAACTTGATGCACACACACTCTGCTTGGGATATTATTAGGCTCTAGGTTCAGATACAGCAGGTCTGAGATGGTACAGAGGTCATGTAGTTCTGACAAGCATCAGATGATCTAAAGACCACATTAGGAGGAGCGAGGTCAAAGGGTCATAGGGTAGTAAACCAGAAAGGGGGAATAAAAACAGATTATCATTAATAAGCATTGTAAAGCAAATTACTAGCAATTATTTTTAGTAGAATCATTGTGTTTGAAANTCAGAAAGTTATCAGCAGTGGGTTTGAATCCAAATGCTTCTAGTCCCTTTAGCAAAGCTATGCCATCCCATCTGAAGCCTCCTTCAACCCTTCCCATGAGCCCTCGTGTAACTACAGAAGTCAAGAGCATAGTGAGGAGATATTTTATTACCCGTGTATTTATGTATGGGTTTTGGGGTTTTTAAACTGGCAATTAAAACCTTGTAAATTTGTATTATCAACAAAATAAATGTAGAGGGGTTAGTTACTCATTGCTAATAAATTTGATCATTCATTTATAAAACGAATGTTCACCCAAGAATCACAGAGCACTCTATAAATATCGCTTCACTAAGCCGCAAACCACCTTGACAAGGAAGGTACACAGCACCCCTGAGGGGTTAAACAAACCCTCCTGGCTGGGGAGCGGGTGCCTGAATTCCATCCCCCTTGTCTCCTCTCCAGTTCAGCTTCAGCACCAGGGGCCAAGGCTTGGAAGCACGATATCCGTTTGGAAGCATTTCAAATCAGCCTGCCTGGAGGCCCAGTCCTCACATCGCCCCAGGAACCTGTCTGCAGGAGCTTGGGAAACCATCTTTCTCTGCTTGTGAGGTGGCGGAGGCTGCCCCCCTTCCTCTCTTCTGACCAGCAGCTCAGCTACTGCTGAAGAGCTTACTTCAGACCTGACTGCCCGGCTGTGCAACTCAAGCNCAGCAGCGAATGGAAGGGAAAGGCCTAGGACCAGAGGTACAACTCGATTCCCAGTGTCNGCTTCAGACCTTACCCTGCTTTGATTCTTCACTCCAGTGAATGACATTCAGGAAAGCATTTTATCTTGAGTCCTGGTGCCTTCACAGAGCAGAGCATTCATTGGTGGCTGTGGAGACCACTGGCCTCCCATCCCTCAGAGATGAGCTGGCTAAGGGCATCTAGGGCTGTAAGAGTAGGTGAGATGCTGTCTCTTATACACATCTAGATGTGTATAAGAGACAGCACATACACCTGCCAGCATCTACACACATGCCAACATGCATGTACCCATATACAACTTTGTACCCACATCCCTGCCCCCATCCACAAATGTACAAGTGCAAACATGCTCACANGCTCAGATGCACAATTCACACGTATTTCCTACCACTCATATTCATAGTTACCCACATATCAGTGAGCACACTTTGTATGTGTGCTTCTGCATGTATTGTACAAAAGAAACTCATAGTGCTTCTCAGCTCATGGTAAAACTTAAAGGGCAGTTCTGATGTCAAATCTGAATAAGTATTTTAAGGAATAATCAATCAAAATCCTTATCTTGCCATTTTAGGAGAGGGAGATAGAGGGGTAGTCTCCCTAGCCCTACCAGTTATAGGGTTGTACTTCTTCCCAAATACATTTCCAGACCATCTTCCTGAATGAAAGTTAGGGTTATTATTGCTGTGTTGAAACACCATAACCAAAAGCAACTTGGGGAGAAAAGGGTTTATTTCACTTACAGTTCCATATAACAGTTCATCATCAAAACAGTGGGGGCAGGAACTCAAGCAGGGCAGGAACCTGGAGGCAGGAGCTGATGCAGAAGCCATGGAGGGTGCTACTTACTGGCTTCTTCCCCTTGGATTGCTCAGCCTGCTTTCTTATAGAACCCAGGACTACCAGGCCAGGGGGTGATCCCACCCACAATGGTCTGGACCTTCCCACATCAATTACTAATTAAGAAAATACTCTACAGGCTTGCCTACCATCTGATCTTGTGAAGACACTTTTTCAGTTGAGGTTCTCTCCTTTCTGATGACGCTAGCTTATGTCAAGGTGACGTAAAACTAGCCAGCACACTTTCCCATCCTACTACCCAGCAGTTATTACGCCTGCCCTTGCTGTGAAGAGGAACTAAAATTTCCACTCCCATAAGTACCAACAGACAGGTAACCTGCATCATCTCCAGCCATGGACCACTGAGCAACCAACCATACACTAGTGACTCCAGCTTTGTCCAGGCACCAGGAGCATCCATGTGTATCTGTTTGCCAAAGGCCTGTGGAGTGCCCTGTTCTTGGTTACCTACTGACTTCACTTAAACTGATGGCTNCATCTGTTTTCTATCTTGCTCAATGTCAGAAAGAGCAGGACTCCTCTTCCCTTCCACACTCCACTGCACTTCCCGTGAAGGAGGAGGGAGTATAATGCTGCCTTGAGATGAGCTGCTGCATTCTGCACACTGCCTTTGGTTGATCAACACAGAATCACAGAATTTCTTAGTAGAGAAACAAAAGCACAAACCGTATAGGACATTCAGCTTGCTAAGATGCACCTACAAAGGTGAAAGGGGTTCTCTAAGTTCTTAGTGTCTTCTTAAAATAGGACTTCTGGTTTTCTATGGTCCAGAACTGACTCAGCTCCACAGAAAGCCACCATACAGTCACAGTCTTAGCTACCTGCTGCAGGAGGGGTCTTTCCCAGGAGGATGAGGGTCTACTGTAAGAAACNCCGCATCCCACTTTATAAATATGAATTTGGTCACCCTCCCCTTTCCCAACCCCTTCCTCTTCCTCACGCTGGGGTTTGAGCCCAGGGCCTTGCTTATTTTAGGTAAACTCTCTACCTCTGAGCTATCTCCCCCATCCTACCTTTCATTTTAATTTAATAGAACCCTTGATAAAATGTGACTCTGAAAGAATCAAGATTGCCATAGCATCATCTTTATACAGTAAATATCTGTTCATTTCTTTGCATTTTTTTCTTTGATCTTCAGTATATCTTCAGTCCAGAAGATGTTCACGTCACCATTTGTTAAGGATGATTTGAAACTCAGGGTCTTCTTTGTATAAATCAATGGATGCTAGGAGTTGGGGGCGGCTGGTCAACATTTTCTACTCACGCCTGCCTCAGGAATGTCACCCCAAGGTCCCTTCAAAACTCTCATTTTAAGGCCTCTTCAAAGACTCTCAGACATTGTCTCAAATGCTTTCCTTGCTGTCATTGACGTCCCCACAGAGGACATCTCCCCTAGTCCTGCACATGTTCCCATAGGACATAGGAAATTCCAGGTGCTCTTTCATTCAGTTTTCAAAAACAGGGCATCTTGGTAAGTCAAGCTCGTATTCTCTTTTCAATAACTTTGCTAAGGTCTAACTCACATGTCATAAGTTTCCCCAAAATGAACAATTCAAGAGTGGAATGTTTAGTATGTTCCTAGTTCTACCACCACCGCCATAATCTAATTCTAAAACAATTCCACTGGCCATAGTGAAACCTCAACCCTGAACACACATTACCAGTCTCTCCATCTCACCCACTTCCAAACCTTGTGCAACCAGTTTCTCAGGTCCATCGCTACAGGATTTATTCTGGACCTTTCCTATGAACAGAATGACATAACACACTTCCTCCTGAGTCTGGCTTTTTTTCACATTCTGTTGTTTTCCAGGATCATTAGTTCCATGATNGGAACGGATTGGTTCTTCATTGCTGTTTACCCATTGCGTGGGTTAGCATCTGTTGCATATCTGTTTATCAATTGCCATGCCTTTGGTTTGTGTGTACAGTTTGGCTGTTCTCACTTCAGTGAACAGTTGTGAGTGCCTGCAAGTTTCTTGGGNGTGGAATTTCTGGGTCACATGATTGCTTGCTTAAGATTTGGAAGCTGTCAAGCCATTTCCAAAGCAGCTCCACCATTTTCTTATTCCCAGCAGCAAAGCAATCGTGTTTCAATCTGACACACCCTCACAATGCGTATCATGGTCTGCCTTTTCATGGTCAGGGTTTTAAGAAAAAGACTTATCTTTATTTTTAATTATGTGTCTGTGGAGTGGGCGCAGGAGTGCTGGTGATCACC
>LZPO01108173.1:71195-88259 GCA_001675575.1 Neotoma lepida | reverse complement strand
TATGTGTTTAAGAAGGGATCATTTGAAAAATATCTTTTCACGCAAATGGTTTTAAAATGTGTCTGTTGCATGCAAAACCATTTCGTTTGCTTTATCCACTTATCAGGAGACTGAAGAAGTCCCATCCAAGTCCAGGCACACGTAAGACATCATTCTTGTTGTGTGCTGGTGTGTTTCCCACGCTGTGGAGCTACCATCATCCACTCAACCTGACTCTTTCGATGGACATTTGGTTTTTCTGGGGGGCGGGTTCTAAAATGACCACTAATGTTTCCTGCCTCCTGGTATTTGTGCTCTGTGTCCCCCTCAACGTGGGATAGCTTAGGGACTCACTTTCTAATTTTCATTCAAATAAAGCAAAAGAATGAAATGCCATTTCTGGCTGGTAATGGAGTTCAGTGAACATTTACCTAGCATGTCCTAGGCCCTGGATCCCATCATGACANAAGAAAAAGAAAGGGCTGGCAAGATGGCTCAGTAGGTAAAGGTGCTTGCCACCAATGCAACCTGAATTTGTTCCCTGGAGCCCCCAGAGAAGAAAGGAGAACAAAATTCCCACAAGTTGTCTTCTGGCTTCCATACACATACTATGGCACATGCATAATATACATACATACATGAAATAAAAGAAAGAGAAAGGAGAAAAGGAGGTAAAAAGAAGGACTGCATCACTTGGGAAATTTTTTCAGCATGCTCTTCCTTGATGGCTATTGTATGGTCACCATGGTAACTATAGGAAACTCTTAGTGGAAAGCTAAGAGCAGCCTTTATCTGACATTTTACAACAACCACAGACTGCCTACAGCCCTGTGAGTTTGGAAACAGACCGTCCACTATCCCTGTCTCAGGTGAGTCCCCAGCCCCAGCCAGCACACCGTGGCCACTTATGAGAAGGCAAGCTATGCCTGGGTTCTCAGCTGCAGAAATTGAGATTCTAACTGAGTGTTCTTTTAGGCTGCCAAATGTGTGTAAATTTTATCTATAAATCACAGAACACTGATACAGATGTTTATTGCTTTGGGTCACATCACTAGGACAACTGCTCCCAAACATATGACTAGTATTGTGTTCTAGAATCCATTCCTAGACCGAGACTGTCAAGTCATTGGGTAAGGGTATGCAACGCAGTGGGATTTACCAATGGCACTCAAGAAGTACTCAACTAGCTACTCATGCAACAAAATATAACAATTCTGGCTTCTATCTTTGAGCCAAAAGAAATTAATAATTTAAATNGTATCAGAAGGAGGAAAACCAACAACACATGCGTTGGTGAATTTGCCTAATAACTAGGGTAAGTCTTCATTTTAAAAAAATATGAATCCATTGNCCATTTCTCCCTTTTCTTGTGAGACTTGCTTCTTTCTGCCCTTTGTTTTAATGTTATCTCAAGTCAGTAGCTGGAGGGATGGATGAGTGAATGGTAATTCTGGGGCATTGTATACCATCTGCCCCTTGGTGATGGCAGCGTTGATTACCCAAGTATCCTCTGATTTCTCAACTGTGAAGTCCACTCCTTTCACCTTTATGATTATTCTTTGAAGTCAGTCAATCATCCTGCCACTCATTAAAATATCCACCTGAATTTAGTAGCAATGAATATCTGAAGCCTTGTTGTAGAGGCTATAATACGATGGTATTCCCTAGATGCTATCTAGTCCATAGCCATCCTTTTGTATGTAAAACATCCTCTTCTCCTCATTTATTTATTAACTATATGGACTTGCATTTTTGGTTTTCAAGATGGTTCATAATCCATCTCTGTCCTTTATTTATAGTAGAACCCAAATTTTCTCATTTTAGACAGTTGAGTCTCTCCAAGTTGACCATTATCTTCTTATCCCTGCCTTTATCTCTCTTCTTCCCTTTCTGCTTCCCCCTCTTCCGTCATCACTTATTTACTTTCTGGAACAACAAAAAAATATTCTGGGATGGGATGTTGTGGGATATTTGATCACACTGTGAAACTAGAGACTGTGTTAATAAAATCCACCTTGGATCAGGGGGTGGAGCCAGCAACTAGTTGACAGGAATTAGCCATAAAGCACAGAGGAGTCAGAAAGATGGATATAGAGATGCATAGGAAGGAGTAGGGAGGGACTTGGAGTTTCACGGGGGTTTTTTGTTTTGTTTTGGGATGGCTGGAGAGATGCTCTCTTGCTGGGTCTCCAGCCTAAAAGGAGGGTCTACTGGTTGCTTCTCAACCTCTCTGAGCTAGCAGGTTTTCACCTCAACATCTAACTCCTGACTGTTTATTAGTAAATAGAACTACAGAGACTTAGTTAAAAACTACATTTGGTGGCAGTAGCAGAGCCGGTACCCGTGGGACCAGAAATCCTGCCAGGCTGCAGCCTGAGCAGTGGAGCACTGACGGCGGGCTGCAGACAACAGTTCAAATATCAGTAGATTCCACTGCTAAAGCTGACAGAAAAACAACAATGGGGACAGGACTGGGGAGATGGCTCAGTTAGTAAAGGACTTGCTGAGCAAGCACAGGACCTAATTTTCCATCCCAATCCATCCCAATCCCAGTACCCTTGTAAAAAGCTGAGTGCAGCAGGGTATGCCTGTTAATTCTAAAACCAGGAAGGTGGAGACAGGAGCATCCCTGGGGCTTGTTGGTCCTAGTCTAGCAGAATCAGGTATCTCAGTGAAAGGCCTTGTCTCAAAAACTAAGGTGGAGAAACAATTGAAGACGCCTGTTATAGACCTCTAGACACTCATTCACATACATGTGCATCCATATACTCATATACTATACCACAGGAACATACACATGCACACATGCTACATATTCCAGCGTCAGCTAACATTCATCTTCCTATTTTCTTGGATGTTGGCTCTATTTAGTAGGCAAAGTTATTTGAGACCAAGATCTGGGACCAGATATGTTCATTAAAATGGGTCATGTTAAGGGCATGTTATGTGAGTAGCTACCACAACAAAATGCAGCCTTTCCTAAGTCCTGTGATTGGGTTTCAAGAGCTCAATCTCCTGCCCCTGACACATACTGTCTTAGTTAGGTTTCTATTGCTGTGAAGAGACACCATGACCATGGCAAATCTTACAAAGGAAAACACTCGGGCTGGCTTACAGTTTCAGAGGTTTAGTCCATTATCATGGCCAGATATGGCGGCACGCAGGCAGACATGGTGCTGGAGAGGTAGCTGAGAGTTCTACATCTTGACCCACACGCAACAGGAAGTGCACTGTCTTACTGGGCATGGCTTGAGCATATATGAGACCTCAAAGCCCACCTCTACAGTGACATACTTCCTCCAACAAGGTCCCATGTGCTGCTTTCTATAGGTAAACCATTCAAACATATGAATCTATGAGGGCCATGCCTATTCAAACCACCACACACACACAAACTCTGCAGAACNCTCTTTGCTTCATTTTAGAACTTTGTTTAGTTTTCTCAGCAAAGGCTCATGGTTTCCTTTTCTGTTTTTTTCACTGATAGAGTAAAAGTGCTCACTCAGCTAACGACAGCTAGCTGCTCATTCTGGTGAGACCTAATCAAAGCTCCCTGGGACCACTGATTTCCCATCTGTAAAACCCCCCCTTCCCACCATGCTTATTAGTTTAACAACCTAAGTATGTCTCAGGTCTCTGCACAGGGACAGCTGCACAGCCAACACTTTGTATTTCTCTCCTAGAGAATTATCTAGCCTCCCAACTTTGACCTCTATAGAGGACCATTATCACGCATTCTCCGTGATGCCGCCAAGAGTCATCTGCAGAAAGGCCAATTGGTACAAGGCTGCAAGAGTCTGCACTCTGGGGCTCCTGCTTGCTTCTCCACGTGGCTTTTGAAGAGGGTCCTTTTGGGCCTGACAGCTTCCTGATCACACCACAGTGCTCCCACAGCTTGATGTCAGGGGGCAATGTAGTTCTCTACCCACTGGTCTTCATGGAATGCTTTCTCCTCTCACCCAGTGTTCAAGGACATCCTCAAAGCCTCCAACAACTTCCAGCATGAATTCCAAACTGCCATGGTATACTTTTTGAGCTCTGGGTCACTTTTTCTGGTAGGACTTATCATAGTTGTACCAACTCCTTGGTGTTTTGTGATATCTGAATCTCAGTCTCCATGGTTAGAATCAATTCTCCTAACTCGTGACTACACGTATGACATCTCTGCTAAGATAGGAACTCAATGGCCAGCAACTGAAAGTGTAANTGCCCCATTGAGCAGGTGTCAGAGGGAAATATGACGGTGCATGGCCTGACCACAGGATAGCACGGCACATATTAAAAGTACTCTGGGGGTCTGTCCCAAGACTTCTATGGGTGTCTCAAACTGCAGATGAAATTGAACATGATTTTTCCTATACATNTCTACCCATAAAGAAGCTCAATGTATAAACCAGGAAGAAAACAGCAGTAATGAAGTAGCCCAGTTGTAGCTGAACACCTTGCTAAAGGTTATGTGATTGTGGTCTCTCTCAATGTTGTTCTACACATCAAGTTTATAAATCTTAGCAACCTCAACATACAACCTTTGTCTTTAAGTGGAGAACTTTCACTTTTTTACTTTCCTTTCACCTTTTTACTTTGGTGACTCCCTTTACTGCTTCTCTTTGACATGTCTGAAGTGCCAGTATCATGTCCATTACTGTTTGACCCATCATTAAACATCAACCCAGTCCTGAAACACTGTGGTAGTCAATGTGGCAATCAGGAGGGCAGCTGTGTGACTATCAGGCAAGTAGCATATACAGCATGTATACTCTGGACAAAGGAATGGGTCACATCCCTGGCGGGATCCCAAGAGTTTCATTTTGCTATCAGTATAGTACATTACCTCAAAATTTGTGGACTGTTTACTCCTGGGAGTTTTCATTTAAGACTTTCAGACTGCAGGTGACTGTGGGAAATCAAAAGCGTGGGAAGAGAAACTGCAGATAAAGAGAGGTGACCGTAAGGTGTTGCCGCCCGTGGGAGGAAACTGCACATTNCATCCCTCTATTCACCATTTCCAATTGAGAGCTTTTCTTTACATGCCTGAATTTTCTGCCCCTCACAAAAATGCCTCGAAGGTAAAGACCAAATCAAACTCGTGTCTCTCCCACATCTAGTACACCATCTACGCCTTACTACGGGATCACCAGTCCAGATCTTCTCAATCAGGCTGTGCTAACTGGCCAGTGAGTCACAGGCTCCACCTGTCTCCACGGCCCGAGCACTGAGACTACAACTTCACATCACCACAGCTAGAATTTTGTTTTCATGTCGATCCTGAGGAGGGAATCCAGGCACTTGTGGTTGCAAGGCAAGCACTTATCTCCTGAGCCCATCTTACAGAGTTTTTTTAAAAGCTAATTATTAGCTGTGGGATAGAATGGATATTTTCTTCAACTGTTTTTCACCTGTCATTCAGGACACTGCTATTCACTCTCAGTCACTTAATCAAAGTTTAATTAGATCATGCAGTAATCTGAACTTCCCCCAGCTAGATTATTTTCTTAAAGCTGTCCTCGAAAAGAACTCCAAAGACCTAATAAAGCCCTTTCTCAAAACCTCAATAGCCATGGAAACAAAACTGTTGATTCTCTGGATTCTTATAGAAATCTGACCAATGTCACCCTTGCCCAATAAAACCTATCATTGGTACTGGGGCCATTTAGTCACACTGGTGAGCTCTGTGACAAGCAGAGCTGCTGAGTCACCTTACCTGTAAAGGGGCAGTGCTCTTTAATATATCCACCAAGTGGTTTCCATAGGTTATTTTCTCCCAAGGGTGATTCCCATGCTCTGAATGAGAACGTCAAAGTTGGCAGTCATGGTTATAATTCAGCTCCTAGCTAGGACATCTTTGGCATTTTCCATTTCAGTTTTATTGGTGTGAATCTTATCTGGGGAAACCAATCATGCTTTCAAATCCTTACATCCCAGAACATAATCCTTTTTCTTCAAAAGCAAATGGGGCAGTGTCTTGGGCTTTCTCTGAATGCCTCCTTGAAGCCAAACAACCCTTTCTTTAGAGCCAGAATTCAGCATTTGCACTTGTCTTTGACACTGAGTGAAAAAGAAAATGATCCAGCCTTCCAACTGGCTATTCTCTGATTGCCTTAATTCATGGGAAGCCAAGGAGGAAAAATTGGTAGGTTCAACACGGTTGGACAAGGGTAAACAGAATCATATCACATTAACTGTAATTTATAGCATTTCAACACATTGCTGCCTGTGCCAAAGCCAGCAACAATCCGCCACCAATGGAAAAGGGGGAGAATGGGCTGAGCTGGGGCCTCAAGGAGAGAACCCAAATTTCTATTTTCTAAGCCAGAGTTTGAGAATTGGAGCCCCATCAACACTTTCTTGAATGTTTTGCTCATTCATACTGTAAAAATAAATATCACAAAATATTTTCTGGGCTCAACTTAGTATGTTGCTAAAACCAGAGCCAGCCAGCTTCCAAACAGACTCACTGAGGCTCGCCTCACAAGCACGGACATTTTCAGGCTGGCAGGCAGCCACCAGAGGGGTTATTGAAATTCAATTCAAAATGATGGACTCTGCATGAAAATGCCCATTTATGAGCACTCAAAAGGGCCCGGCATTTTACAGAAAGATGACAGCAATGACAGCTTCTAGGTCTGTCCAGGGTTGCCTGGAGATGATTATCCCCCTAAACACACACTCTGAGAGCTTTGTTGGAGAGTCTTCTAAAGATGAAGACTGTTTGAATGCAGATGGAAACTCCTCCATAAATGGGGCTGCTTATTACAGGCTGAGAAAACAAACACATGCAAGGGCTGCTGGGAGGGCTGGAATTCGTAGCTAAAATACCCATCGCAGGGTCTACATCATGGACCCCAACCAGCATACTCAGATCCGAGTCTGGACTGAAATCCGTTTCCTAGCTTGGGGGGTACTTTCACGCGTTCAGGGGCAGGACATTGGGAAGTTATGTCTCTCTAAAGAAGTCCCCCCCCCACTGATATATAATACTTTTTCTCACATATGACCTAAGCACAGCTTTGATGGCTAAAATTGTGCTTCCATGAAGAAGATGGAAATCAACAACTCCAAAAGCATTGGGCTTCTTTAAAAATGATCTTTACTTCTCATGACAATGAAATCATATTGATGAGGCAGGAAGTTGATCATATTTGTTGCTGCCTTTCCCACGATTGAATGAATGTCATCTGAAGCAACAGGAAGTCAAAATACATATATTCAGTTATTTTTGAGGCCTTCTAGAAAATGCATTGCTTACCATTGACTCTGTTCATGAGGCAAGCAGTGCCGGAAGTTGTAAAAGGGAAGCACGCAGCATTGTTGTTTCATCTTGGACACTGGGAGAAGAACAGTGTAAGATTTTAGAACTGTACATCTTAGGTCCACTTACATTAGATACCAGCATGGTGGAAGCAAAGTTTGTGAATTATTGGCTTCACCCATCCTGACACTGTTTAGGATGTATGCTTAAATCCTAGTCAAATAAGAGGACCTTGTTCTCAGTATTGGCCCAAAGAGATATTGATTAATAACCATAGAATAAAAGTATTTCAGGAAGTGATTCCATACCATATATAATGTCCCAAAGTCAGGATGTCCAGCTGCTACTTTCACATGGGAAGTCAAAGTATCCTTGGATCTGGAGGTGAAGGTATCCATCATTCATTTGATAAACAGCTAGTACAAGGCCTTCTCATTTGTCAGGAACTCATCTGCACTCTGGGTACACAATGATGAATAAAATCAAGTCCTTGTTCTCATCAAGACAGCTTCATTTTTGTAAAACATATATATATATATATATGTATATATTTAAAATAAAAGTCAATCAGTGATAACTAGGGAGAAAAATAAAATGAGTTGCAGCTTTAGAGGAAAGTCACTGAGGAGAGGGTATTCTGGAAGGCTTCTGTGGGGAGGAATATTTGAACAAAGGCTCAAATAAGTGAGAGCTTACTCTGTGCTGATGGGGCCATCAACATCTGACAAGGCCCTGAAGAATGTTCTGGTTTGAAACAGCATCACACAATGACATAAAAACCAACAGACAAGAACAATTTATTGCACAACAATACTTGAATGCTGAAAATTGGAAACATGTTGTCTCTCCAACCAGGCTGGCAGACACTTAGTGAGGGACACGGAAAAAGAGGAAGCATGAGACTTGTAAGTAGGGCACATTCTGACGAATCCATGTGAAGCTGGATAAGTTACTACCAGCTTAGATATGTATTTTCGAGAGCTCTGTCCCTTTACTCTGCTGCTTTAGTCCAGTGGGGCTGTTATAACAGACACAGCACAGGGAAAAACAACTTAGAGACAGCAACAGAAATGCAATTCTCAAAATCCTGGAGGCTGGGAGGGCTAAGACCAAGCAAGGCTTTGGTAGATTTGGTTTCTGACAAGAGCTACTTCTAGGTTCCCAGACTGCTTGCTTCACAGTCTATCACCTGTCAGGAGGAGAGAGACATCCATGAAATTTCTTTNATATNCAGTTCATGAGGACTAACTAACCACCTCCCCACACCTCCACCTCTAAATACCATTGCAGTGGGAACTGAACTGGGTCTCAACATGATTGGGGGTGCGCCATGAACATCAGCCTATGGAAACTCCCAGATATGATTTGTTGACTTCCGCTCTATGGCCAGCATGAGAAGAGGAGCCACATGGATTACAGCCAGGAGAGGATTAACTTTGGAGTCAGATATGACATTTATAAATCTTGATTATGATTCATAAATACTCACATCATTCATCTACAGCATCTGTGGGGAAATGGAAATGGTCATCTCTAGTTCACGTGACTGTGCTGAGAATTATGAACAAGTTGCTCTTGAGCCCAGCCTACTAGTGACAGAATGCAGTAGCATACAAATTTTAGATTAAAAATCAGAAAGAAAAACATAATTCACTTTAAGCAATAATCCTAAGGATACTTTTTTTCCATCTTCCTCAGAATAACTAGCTTTAAATCCCAGCCCACCAGTACCGGCTCCCACTGTGCAATCCACTCACGAACTAGTCATATTTGTTAAATCTCTTTCTAATAGGATATATTATATAAATAGCTATTTCAAAAATGAGTACTCTGGACGTGTGGCTTGAGCATTAGTACAGAAAGCCAACTCAAGCTAATTGGGAGCAATTGTAACCCAATTAGTCATGTTATTATGCACAAAATATTTTAAGAAGTCTAGGCTTCTATGTGTAAGCATTAGAACAAAGTTACCTACAGGAAGAGATTCATTGGTATCTCCAAATGGATGTGAAGTAACTATTTTTTATCTGAACATGTATTCTCCATGGATCAATCTGTGTGTGCATCCACTCAACCATAGAAATTGACTGAGTTCCTGGCACTCACTGTTATGTTTGGGATTCAACCAAAACCCAGAAAACACATTGAATGATCAGATGGAGCATGGATTCTAGTTCAGAAGACAATAAACTCTCTTGTGGTGAATTTATTTCTTGCAGATGTGACACCATCATTTCCACCATGAAGCAGAGTTCTGTGGTAACCAAAAGAGGGCGTTGGCCCTCAGTCTTGGCAAAAACATAAGCAGAAGAATACAGTGACAGCCAGGTCAATTGTCATGGTGATGAGTCTGTTATCCTTACCTCCTAGGAGGAGGGAAATTCCAGTCACTACTTCCTCCTGCCTCCCTGCAGGGGATCCTGTATCTGCTGTACATATATAGTTTTGAAGAGTGCAAGAGTATATACAGGACAGTGAAAGTTCCCAGGGGGTTGGGATAACTCAGTAGTTCAGCTTTTCATACATCATCATCCATGGTGAGAGAGAGGGGAACTTTTCACTGATGGGCTGCCTTGAGTCACCCAAGCTCTTGTAAGTAACTCCCATAAACCCATTGCTTTCCCATGCTAGACTGTGATGGAATCCATTCTTTATCTGTCAGCATCCCATCTAAGGTAAATAGTCATTTCTTCATGTCTCCACAGGAAGAAAATCACACAACAATACAAATAAACAAATGAATTTATAAATAATTTGAGGTACTGATGAATACTATTGTTATCTCCACTAGGCCTCCCCTGGCTCCCCAGTCCTGTGCTGAATGAATTCAGAGAGACATATAGCGTATAATTTAGAAGACAGACTACTAAGGGCAAAGAGACCATTGTTCCAATCTACTTGAATAGATATGCTTTGTATTACTTCCTAATGTTTCTGGACTTTAGGGGAATCCATGTGATTGACGGGCTCATTTAGATTAACTCATAAGGGAAAAGACACTAATATGCCTCTGCTCTTTACTAGAGAACCTTTGCTGCATGATAATATTACAATGTCACGTTCTTACCGAGAGCAAGAAGTATGNTTCCAATCCATGGAGAATTAAAGAAAGAAAACAATTCTTTTTAATCTATAAGAGTACAGCCATGCTTGGGGCTGGAGAGATGGCTCAGAGGTTAAGAGCACTGGCTGTTCTTCCAGAGGTCCTGAGTTCAATTCCCAGTAACCAGAATGAAAGTGCTTGCTGTGTAAACATGAAGAATGGAGTTCAGATCCCTAGAACCTACATATCTAAGCAGGCATGGTGGCCACCTATAATCCCAGGACCTGCGAGGCTCCCCAGGGCAAGCAAGATATCTAGACTAGCCAGAATTGGTGAGCTCCAGGTTCCGGAAGAGACCCTGGCTCTGTAAGTAAAGTAGAGATCCCTAATACCAACTTTGGGGTTACACATGCACGTGTACACATTTGCACCCATGCACATGAGCGCACACACACACACGCATGAATGCACATCACACATACAAATGGAGCAAATAGCCATTTTTCTTATTATTCATGAGTTTCCAGCTATCTCCAGCATCTTCCCTTCCATATGTCACTTAAATATTAAAGTGAGCTAATTGTGATTCCACCCCCATCTTTTACATGGTATTTCAAATTCCAAGGAAGAAAAATCATAAAACTTTCCCCTTCCTGAAAATCAGTGTGTTAGAGGACTCAGAAGTTGAAGTCCAAGGATGATTTTGAAGAAGGGATTCATCCTTAATGACCCCCAAGCCTTCTATTTTCTAATGAGCTACTTGAGCACTATGGGAAATTGTATTCAGGCTCTGAGGAGAACAAGGCAGAGTTCAAGCAAGGTAGGCAGGATCTCTAATAATGTGCTCAAAGAGGTACTTAAATGTGGTTGAAGAAGGAACAGGCAGACAAAATCATAGATAAAATGAAAGAAGGAATGGAGGGAAGATAGGAAGCAAAAACATTGGAGAAAAGGAGAACAAGAGGCCCCAGGACTCTGAGGTAGGAGAGAGCTGGATGTTTTCCAAGCAAGAACAATGTTGCTGAACGATCGGCAAAGAGAAGAGTTGGAAAGACCAAACTTGAGAATCCATAGGACAAGAAGAATCTTTTCAGTGAAAATATAGCAAGGTATTTCCCTAATCTGGAGAAATAGACATGGCCAGAGAAGAACCTCTCCGTGATATAGTATGTCAAAAAAAAAAAANAATGTTCAGGCAAATGTAAAGCCTGACATAGACTCCCCAAAAAGGAATGATTTTGAACTCACTGCAGAAAAATGTTACATTTTTCTCTTCATGAATAGTATGTCAAAAAAAAAAAATACTAAAGGGTATAAGGGAAAAACAATAACTTGTCAACAAAGGTACCCACATGAGAATAGCATGAGCTCTGACATCAGCAACCATAAAGCCAAGAAAGCATGGAGTGATGCCTCCCTAATCCTTAAAGCAAATAACTGGCAACCAAGTTTGCTCTGTCTACCAAAGTTGTATTTTTAAATTGACATTAAAAGGATATTTCAGGAGAAGAGCGTACTAAGGCAGTTCATGAGTGCTTAAATGAAAACTATGCACAAAGGAGGAAGAAAGTCTCAGTGATTACAACACAGGAAGGAGTAAACCTTAATGAGAAGAATAAACAGAGGACAGTTAGAAAAGGATCTGTCATGTCCAATACAGCATTCCACAAAACTTACAGGATTAATAGAGGAGACAGAGAATAACAAAGACAATTCAACCAACCAGAAAAATAACCTTCAAATTACAGGAATCAGCAAACATCTCCCAAAAATAATCTTAGATGTGAACAGCCTCAATTTGCCAATGAGGAGACAGAGACTAGGTGANTGGATTAAAAAATAAGACCCTGGATTAAAAAATAAGACCCAACTCTCTCTTATCTCTAAGAAACATTTCTCACTGGCAAATAGACACAAAGATAAAGAGAAAAAACATGTAAGTCAATTGTTCAACCAAATGGAAGTCCCAAACACCAACATAGCCATCTAAACAAGACCCTGAGAAGTATGATACCAGGAGACATATTAGAAGGCCAGGTCGTGAGGCCTCAAACCTAGATGAAGACCTACAGGAAACTAAGGAATGCTGAGGATTGGGGAAAGTCTTTCCCAGGGAAGAGCACACCAATTGGTCATCCAATATCAAATGGTCAGCCCTGAAAACAGATACATAAAGTAACATTACACAGATGGAGCAGCATGTATTTACATATTTAACATCACACACACACACATACACACACACAACAACAACAATAACAACTAAAGAAAAAGAAGACATGAATTTGAGAGCGAATGAGGCTATGTGGTAAGGGAGGGAGGGAGGGAGGGATGGAGAAATGATGAAATTACATTATAATCTCAAAAATTAAAAAAAAATATTAAAAATAAATAAGTAATAAAAATCAACAAAGAAACTTCAGAATTAAACTGCATATAGACCAAATGGACTTAACAGATATCTATGCAATATGTGCTCTAAGAGATACAAAATACATATTATTCTCAGATACTGACGAGATCTTTTCAAAAATACATCATATTCTAGGCTACAGAACAAATTTTAAAATTACAAAGGAACCAGAATAATTTGATGTTATTAGATCATAATGGAACAAAACTAGAAATGAATACAAGAGAAACTCCATAGTTACTTGGAGACTGACCAATACACTTTTGAATGAACAACAGGTCATTGAAGAAATCAAGGAAGAAACTTAAAATTTTCTTGAATCAAATGAAAATGAAAACATAACTTACTGGAATTGTGGGATACAGCTAATGCAGTTCTAAGAGAAAAGTTTATAGTTATGAGTGCTCATGTGAAAAATTAATGGATATTTCAAATAACCCAGTAAAGCACCCTGGAGTCTTGAATAATGTGAACAATTCAACCCCCCAAAGCAGCAGGTGGCAAAAAATAAGAAAGTCAGGGTAGAAGCTATGAAATGGTTCAAAGGTGAGTCTTTAGAAAGATCAACAAGATCGACAAAGCCAAAGCAAACTAATCAAAATAGAAAGGGGAGAGACTCAATTTAACAAAATCAGAAGTGGAAACAAAGATGCTATAACATACTCCAATGAAACCCAGAGAATTCTTAAAGAATACTTTGAAACTTTACATTCCAACCTAGAAAAAAAAGATAAATTACTAGACATATATGACCTACCAAAATTAAGTCAGGAAGATATGAAGAACTAAAACAAATACATAGCAATGAGATTGAGTAACAATACCTCCCTTTATAAGGAAAAACTTGACAGAATCACTACTAAAGCCTAACAAACCTTTGAAAAAGAGCTCAAATTAATACTTCTCAAACTGTTCCACAAAATGGAATGGGAAACCGCACTATTAAACACATTCCATGAGAACAGGATTATCCTGGTATCAAAATCAGATCAGGACATAACCAAGAAAATCGTAGACCAATTATCCTGACAAACATGGACACAAAAGATGTCAATAAAATACTTGCAAGTAGAATTCCAAAACACACAAAGGAGATGATAAACCATGACCGAATTAGTTATATTCCATNGATAGAAGATGGGCTCAATATATGAAAATACATGATACAACATAGAAATAGACCTAAGGACTGAAAATGCATGATCATCTCAAGAGACGCAAAAAAAGACCAGTGACAAAGTTCAACATTCCTTCATTTAAAAAGCCCTGAGGTAACTAGGAATAAAAGGAAAGTGTCTTTAGAATAACTTTCTGTAATGCATTATTATTATTGTCTATGTGTTCATGATATTTGTGAATGGGGCACATGCCAGAGCATGCAGGCAGACATCAGAGGACAACATGGNGAAGTGAGTTCTCTCNTTNCACCTTTATGTGTATTTCAAAGATTGAACTCAAGTTTCTAAGCCTTCTAAGCCCTTGCTTGCATNAAGCATTTACCAACTAGTCCCTCTCACTGGCCTAGGAAGAAATANGTCCTATCATAGTAAAGTTATCTAGGACAAACCCATCACCAACATTAAACTAAAATGGAGGAAAACCTGGAACTGTTTCCTCTAAAATCTGAAACAAGACAGGGGTGCCCACTCTCTTCACTCTTATTCCAAGTGTTTTCAGTCTTAGAGCACTAACACAAAAGAAGGATTGAAGAGGATTCAAGTAGGAAGTGAAGAAGTCAATGGATCTTGATTTGCAGACGGCATATTCCTATACTTAAAAGACCCTAGAGAATCCACCAGAAAACTCTTAGATCTGATGCATGTTAGGTCAAGTAGTAGAGAGACANGCAAAGATCAGTAACCTTTTTCTACTTGTNGAGAAAGAAATCAGGGGGAAACACCTCCTTCACAACAGCTTCAAAAACAAAACACCCAGGAATTCACTAACCATGGAGATAAAAGATTTTTTCAATGAGAAGTTTAAGATATTGAAGAGATAAACTGAAGTTATTAGAAGATAAAAAGACCTCCCATGCTCGTGAATTGACAGAATTAAACCTGTAGAAATTGCTGTTTTGTCAAAAGCAACTTTCATATTTAANACAATGCCCATAAAAAGTCTCAATTCCTNCTTCAAAGGACTAGAAAAATCAAGCTAAAATTCACATGTAAATCAACCTCGAGTAGTCAAAGCAATCCTTAACAGGAGAACAATGCTGGAGACATCGCAACACCTGACTGTAAATTACACTTCAAGCCACAGCAACAAGTACTGTGTGGAAACCATAAAAATGTGGGCCAGAAATAAAGCTGCACAGGTACAGCCAATAATTCTCCACAAAGGTATCAAAAAATACCCAATGCCAAAAAGACAGCTTTTNCAACAAATAATGATGGGGAAGTGAATCTCCATATGAAGAATAAAAANATATGTAGATCTCTTACAGTGAACATTCANTAGAAAGTCAGTTCAAGNTGGAATTTGATGGAAGACCTAAAACTTAGAAACTAAGTAAATAAGCCAAAGTAAAACTTAGTTAAAACTCTCCAAGAAACAAGCATGATAAAATACTCAGATTAATAAAATTACAGATGAAAGGTGGGGTGGGGAGGTTCAACTGTTTCCAGGAAACCCAGAGGAGCATGAAGTAATTCAACCTTTACAAAGAACCGGAAATTCTACAAGAAATGGATAAATCCCTAAACAATATGCTCTACCAAAATGAAATCAAGAAACTGAGGAGTTTTCTGAAAAGAACTCTAATTTCACAGAAAATAA
The DNA here is from genome assembly GCA_001675575.1 of Neotoma lepida. NCBI lineage: Eukaryota > Metazoa > Chordata > Mammalia > Rodentia > Cricetidae > Neotoma > Neotoma lepida. Next base: position 72,797 of record LZPO01108173.1, on the reverse strand, counting down.
TCTAAAAATTAACCAATGAGATTACATAAAATAAAAAAGTATCTGAAGAGCCAAGAAGACAATTACCAGAGTGAAGACATAATCTACATAACTAGAGGAAATCTGTATAGCGCTACGTCAGTAAAGGGAATCTTATCTAGAGTGTATAAAAAAGGGTGAACATTAAATACCAAAACCCCAAACCCAATCATCCAAAAGCAAGTGGACAAATGAGCTAAATAGTTTTAAAAGAAAAAAATACAAATGGTCAATAAATAGTTTTAAAAGTGTTCAACATTCTAAAGCTCTAGGAGAAATGTCATTAAAACTTTTCTGAGATCTGTCTCACCCTAGTAGCGAGAAAATAAATGGCAGCAAAAATTAGTAAGGCTGTGTGAGAGTGGAACGTTTATATACTGCAGGAGGCGATGTGAACCGCGGCAGCCACTATGGAAGACAAAGTAGAGGCGCCTCAAAAACCAAAACGTTCAAGTTCCACCCAACCTGGGTGAATATGCAAAGAACCACGGAGGGGCACACACNTCCATGCTTCTTGTTGCACTAGTCACAATAACTGNGAAATGGGAGAAGTCTAGCTGTCCACCAACAGATGAATGGCTAACAAATGTAAGGAACATGCACACAGTNGAATTGTATTGGGATCTAAAGGAAAATGAAGTCATGTGATCTGCAGGAAAAACGGATGGAATTATGACTGATTATCCTAAGTGCTGGAGCCCAAGCTCAGAGAAAGAAAAATGCCGTATGTTTTANTTCATGTGTGAAGCCTAGATTTTAATTTGCATGTCTGTTTACACACATGTGGAGGATTTGTAGATGATGAAAGTAGTAGAGGGACCATGAGAAGGAAAAAAATACCTTAAGGGAGAAGATGGTATTANAATACACCTGTCGTGACAGAGAAGGAAGTCTGTTAGAAGAAGAAAANGAACTAAGACGAGGTGGGTGGGGTCTGAGGGAGGGCATCAGGGTAGGGGATGAATGAGAACAAGGTATAAAGGCACATATGCTCAAAATGCCACAATGGAACCCATCGCTGGGCACAGTGACTTTAAAAAGTGGTTTTCAAAGACTCTAAGAAAAACCAGAAATGAGAGCCTCTTAGGCTGTTGGACTTTAGGAANTATTTCTTACTTTCCTCTCTACTTTGACTAATTGAAAATATATAAAATCCTGCAGGCTATAATCACTGAATACACATTATTTTAAGGCTTATATGGATTAATTGGCAGAACAGACAGTAAATATCAGAGAATTTCAAATGTGAAATTAGACTAACAATCAAGGAAATGAAAAAAATTAGGGAGATCTCCAAATGCTTAGAAATTATGCAACATGCTTCTACATAATCTGCAGGCTGAAGTCACTGGACTGGAAACTGGAAAATATTTTGAACCCGACAATAACAAAAATATTACATATCAAACTATATTGGAGGCAGCTCAAATAGTGCCCAGACCTAGATTTGTACCTTTAAGCATAGAGATGATCAAACAGCAGTGAAAATAAATGTCTGATGCTTCTATCTCAATAAACTGCAAGTGTGTTGACAAAGTTAAGAGTCAACAAAAGTAAAAGGTAGAACACTGCACAGGCTAGAGC
>LZPO01108173.1:58835-71023 GCA_001675575.1 Neotoma lepida | reverse complement strand
AAAGAAAGAAAGAAAGAAAGAGAGGGAGAGAGATGGGGGAGAGAGAGGGAGGGAAAGGAAAGGAGGGAGAAGGAGGGAGAGAGGGAGAGAGGGAGAGGGGAGGGAGGAAGACAGGCTGGAACAAAGGGCATGGCCTGGTGGGCAGGAGGGAGAGGCATTGGTGTCAGNATATAAAAGGTTTACACCATGGCAGCTCACACAGACATTAAAAATATTACAATAGGCTGTTTTGAATAACTTTTTACCAATAAATTCAACAACTTAGATGAAATGGATAAGTCCCTTGTAAAATACAAGTTATCCAAACTATTGCAAGAATAAATAAGAGATCTCTTAAAGAAACTTAGTTTTCAATTAAAAAAATCTTCTCACAAAGAAAACACTGGCCCAGATGGCTTCATGAGTGCTGTGTTCCAAACATTGAAGAAGAAATAACAGCAGTCTTAGATAACATAAACTCGGGGTTTTAAAGCAAAGACAACTTTTTTAGTGCATTTTATGAGGTCACAATAACCTCAGCACAAAAACATCACAAAAACCATTACAAGAAAAGAAAACTACAGGCCGAACTCTCTCATAAACACAAAGATAATAATATTGGCCATCAAGCACATTTATCTTAAGCTAGACATTTGTTTCAGTCTATTTTGTTGAATTAATCTAACTTGTAAGTGACCTGAGACACCTTCGATGGCTCAAAGNAGGATTCAAGAACATGAGGTTTTCTTCAAACTTTTGCATTAAAGATGCCTAACCTGTGTCCGATGCNTCCAAGGAATATATTTGCATCCCTAGAAGAAAAATCATTAGAACTCCTTTNTTGGATGAAACCCATCATTTTGTCCAAAATGAAGAGAATAAAATGATCTCAGCCCAACTTGCTTTACAACATCTGCATAAGGATTATCCGTTGGCACAGCTGATAGCAATGGAGACCATTTCTTCTTGTAGGGGGATGAGAATCCACAATCACACATTAGGACACATTTATATACAAGATATGTGTGTAACCACTTGGCACCACATCTTAATGGCAAATAATGACTTTATTAGACAACCCACAGCAATGTCCCATCTCAAGTTATTCTTATATAATGAACTGTTGGATCAAGAGCTAGGAGTCCAATNTTATCTTTCATGCTCACCTTTTCAAATATTTTCATGTGCTATTTTATTACTCTCAGTATTCCTTAGCTCTGTCTACCTAGTGTGGCTATGTTGGCACATGCACCAGTCAGGCGAAACTGCCAGCAACATGCCCAGTGTACCAAACTAGTTTGGTTATTTTTCTAAGTTGACTAAACATTTCAAGTGAGTTTATGGATGGTCAGCTGTAGTTGCCACAGATCAAAGATTCTCAAAGCAGGGTGCCTNAACCAGCAACATGAACTTCACATAAGAACCAGCTAGAAATGCAAGCTCTCTAAGCCCCACGACATTAGAATAAGACCAGAAATTCAGCAATTGGAGCTTTAGTCTGTTCGTCTGGGTTGCAGTATGGTGTCCCCTAAAAACTGAGAACCACTGAGGGTCAATGTTATCCCCTCTACCCCACCTTTGTGTCCTATAACATGCATGCCATTTGTGTGCTCCATACGTAATTCCTTCCCTAAGACCTAAGTGTCAAAGAAACAAAGAAAAGTTATAGAAAAATAAAATGTTTCCATAATTTGAGATCGCTAATGATAGAAAGTCAGTAACTGCTGTTGAGGTTTGGCTGTGACATAGATAAAGTCAGATGGGCTTAGATCTAATTAGTAGATACATCAGTGTAAGCACCACCCCCTCCTTCTCACTGAGGGACCTTATCACAACACAAGTGGGTTGGAGTGATATGCCGTGCCCCACCATGTTGTGCTTATGAGCAATAGGAAATCTATTAAAAAAGACTTGAATATGATACCTTCTCCTTATTAGCTATGAGCCCTTGGGTAAGTATCAATCTTTGTGTTCTTTTATTTTCTCACATATCCTTTTATTTATGGGGCTGGGAGGATTAAATGGAAGGGTATAATATGTACATATATCATATATAATACATGTATCTTTTGTGAATGAACAGAATGAATGACACACCTACTTATATAGAATATTCTTGGGCTAGAGCTTGGCGTACAGTAAACTTTCAATAAGCATTAGCAATTGTTAGTAGTTTTTATACTATTGGACCAACAAAAGTAGTCTATTCATAAGTTTCATCATTGAAATCTCAAATTGAACCCTTTTAATAGCAAGAGACAGAATCTCAAAGCTAGATTAGGCAAAAGGGGGGAATTTACTAGTCTGTTTAACCGAATTATGGAAATGGTAGCCTGAGTCAATGATAAGGCCAGGGGAGGATCCTAACCTCAGAGCCCAGGACCCTCTCTGGTTCTCCTCCTTCTTCTCACTTCACTTTTTAAAAAATCATTTTTCTTTATTCTTGATATTTCATACATGTATACAGGTAAATATTATCATAATCAATCCCATGTCCCTCCTTCAGTCACGCATCCCCCTAACATGTTTTCCCTCCTGCTCATTGTTGTCATTGTAGTCATTGTCCCAGACAATTCACTAAGTCCAAAGATGTGCACGGGCGCAGAGCATCCAATAGAGTATGAGAAAACTACTTCTAAGAACACCCTTAAGAAAGAATGACTCTCTCTGTCTCTCTCTGTCTCTCTCTGTCTCTCTCTGTCTCTCTCTGTGTCTCTGTCTCTGTCTCTGTCTCTGTCTCTCTCTCTCTCTCTCTCTCTCTCTCTCACTCACTTTCTCTCTGTTCTGCTTAGCCTTAATTGTCAACTTGACACAGCCTAGACTTGTCTGAGAGGAAAGCCTTGATTGAGGAACTGCCTGGATCAGGTTGGCCTGTGGACATCCCTATGGGGAATATCATGATATTACTGGATGTAGGAGGGCCCAGTGCTGTGGGTGGTCCCACCCCTATGCAGACAGAACTAAGCTGTATGAAAAAGCTGGATACACATGAGCCTGTGAATGAGGCAGCAAGCAGCATCCCTCCATGGTTTCTGCTTCAAGTTACCGCTTAAGTTCCTGCCCTGAGTTTCCTTAACGATGACCTGGAAGTGTAAGGCAAATAGGTCCTTTCCTTACCCAAGTGGCTTTCTGTTAAAATGTTTATCACAGCAACAGGAAGGAAACCAGCGCACTCCTCCAGCAGCTATCAACTGCCAGTAGCTCACATTAAGGGGTGGGTCTTAGAGAGCACCCCCAATCTATGCCTGAAGTTTGGTTGGCTTGACCTTCTCCGGGTCTCTGAGAGATAACCACAGCTGCTTTGAATTTACCTTCATTCTGTTGGACCATGGGACCACCTTCTTTCATGGGGTGCGGGACACCGTCACCATGTGTTTCTATGTTTACAGCCTCACGCCTTTGTGACTAGAGATGCCCCAATTAAAACATTCAAAGGGAAAGCGCTGCAGTTTGTGAGCCATTGCCTTCTGGGGACAGATTTAGGTGACAGGAATGTGCTCCTGTCCACCCATCCACTATCCAAGCCAGCAGCAGTCTCTGCCTAGACTTTTTCTGAGAATTGATGTCCTTGATGGTAACCCTGAGCAGTCTTCCCAAGCCATCTGGCCCAAGAGAAGTAACTAACCATGCTATTGCCTTCCTGCTGTCCCTGTCACTCTGAGAATTTCACAACCTGGTTCTTAATGAGTGTCCCATCTTTCATGGCTTTTGCCGAGTTTGACCCCAGGCTAAAACCAAGACATATGTTTATTTTACCTGACAAAGTACCCATGGCTGGAAGGCTTAGAGCAGTTGAGTACTGTACTTTCTCTGCCCCTCCCCCCCCAGATGGGGCTGTAATTATAATTTAACTGTCTGGGTCTAACTTAAGGTAAGGAAAAGGTATATTAAGTTTGCACACATGTTATTTGCCTGTCCCTACCCACATCCCTTACCTTTTGCACATTTCATATGCAACTGCCTTCTGTGGGAGGTGTGTGTGTGTGTGTGTGTGTGTGTGTGTGTGTGTGTGTGTGTACACAGTCATGTTGCAATTCTCATTTCACAAAGTTTATACAAAAACCAAACACCTGGGTTGAGATTTTCCTAAAGGAGTCATCTGAAGTAGGTACTTCATGCCAAAATGTCACAAAGATTTATGTGCTTTCATTTGCGCATTAAATTGAGGACAGGTGGAGAATGCTCCAGCCTGAGAAAACCTGATAGCTCCTTTCTCCCTTAGAAGAGAGATGACCGCTATGACTACTGCTGCTTTAGATAAAAAAAGGGGGGGGGGCTCATGGTTGGAAAGCAGTATTTCAATAGTCCACTAATTATTCCTGCGGTCATGTTTCTCACAACTGGGAACCCTGTACTGGCATCTCAAGGTGAGTCCTCGCTCAAACACAGCAGGCAATCCTGTACCCACAGAGCCAATTAACAGCTGGGCCTTTTATCATGCCCATGGGTAAGGTCTCTGGGACCTCCACACGTTCTACTGAATGTCTTGCAAAGGAGTCAGTTACACATATGTAACCACTCGCTTTTTAATGTGGTTCCTGTTTCAGACATCTTTCTAGGACCCAATACATATAAGAATTGTCATCACTTGATAGGTCGCTACTTCTTTGCCTGCATTTCTTGAAACAGGCCCTTCCCTGTGCTGAATCTCTGCCTGCAATAAGTGTGTGAATGTGCATGTCAGAAAGGGAAGCCTGATCAGAAGACATGGGCATGCCAGGGGTTTTACAGTGGGCAAGGAAAGCTACATGTGGAAAGCCGGGTGGGCACACTTGCTTACTTGCCAGAGGTATGTTGCATACACTGAAATCATTCTGTACATTTTTCCCTCTGAGATTCAAGCTCAGCTTCTGAATCAAATGTTTACAAACCAATGGCTGGGTTGTGAAAGCTAGTATCTGGCTGGTACATGGAAAACAGAGCCATGTTCACTCACACCAAGGAGCAAAGGAAGTACAATTAGTCCCCGCNATTGTATGATCTCCTTCAATTCTAAGCCCAAGAAGGAAATTTGAAACCTTCTGATTTCTGGTCTTTTCTTGGTAGGCAGTTATAACAATTGACATGACCTGTCCATCATTTAAAATGACCCATTAGTGAAATGATCAGTGAGTCAGAAATGCTCAGGTCACAATGGCAAAAGCTTTCTGATAAAATATTTCATCATCCCCAGAAAATTTTGCACAAGTTTATTGAACAACCCAGTATTTGATACGTACGTGGTGGTGGGCAAGGCGGCTGCTGGAAAGAGATGGAGAAAAGAAAGCATTTTATAGGTTCAAATAAATGTTCATAGTTCAGTAAGATAAATGCTTGCCTGTTGAGGTTAAATTCCAAAAGAATGAGCAACACAGACCCTGACAGAACCTCTGTTTTTCTAGACTGGAATAATATGCTATCTTGTACATAGATTAGAGTGCTGTGTTATAGCCTGAACAACACTGCAAGGAGGCCACCTTTGATTTTGAGAAAATATACATTTTTCTTCTATCACACTTGAGTGAAGTTCTGGTTAAAATTCCACTGCTTGGTGCAAATGATTTAAGGTTATTTTATCATTGAAAAACAAACAAAAGAATTCTATTCAGTAGTGTGTGTGCACGTGCNTTTGTGTGTGTGTGNGTTCTTTTCACTATTTCATCTTGGTTTTGTGGTGCTATGGATTGAACCTAGCACCTTGTGCATGGTAGGCAGGTGTTGTATCATTGAGACATATCACCTCTCTCACAATGGTTTTAAAAGAATGCTTCAAATGCGAGCCATGACATTAATTCACCTATCTCCATTAGTCCTATGTATTGGGGGTATATCTAATGTCAGCATGCAAATAATTGCTTACAAACATCAGTGGATGTATGGACAATGCAATACCCTCTCATGGACACTAACTACGTAGGTCATCTGGTTGGAGTGGCCAGCTCCATACTTGACATCCTCACCTGCCACATCTCCCTGGAGCCACATGCAGATCTCTCAATGGAGGTTTCCTCCTCTCAGAGACTCTGGCTTGTGTCTGGTTGACATATATCTAGTTGGCACAGGAGGAAATCATCAGTGTTTCTGAATATCTCCAGCCATAGCTCCACAATGGCCAAGGGGTCCCAAGAACCTATCTCCATCAGAATATCTGAATGAGAGAAAATGTGGCTTCTTTGGAGGGCACTTTCCTTTCTATGGTGGTACCTTGGCCCCAATCTCCGGGGCAATAAAACCTGCTATGACTTCAGGTAATTAAAACAAGAACTAAGCTAGCACTGACTGTGTCACCAGACACNTTCCAAGCACTGATTCCAAGCATCACACCCCACAGATTGGTATTAATCCTTATAGAAATCCTATCATTCTACTCTCTTCACTAAGAAACTGGGACACAGAGAGGTAGTTTTTGGTTGATGCTGTTGGTGGTGGTGGTGGTGATGGTGATGGTGGTGGGTTTTTTGTTTGTTTGTTTATGATCACACAGCAGCAAAGAGTGGAACTAGAACTCAAATGATCCCATTTACCCATAAGAAAACACACACCTCATAAATAATCACATCACAAGCTCTCTAAGCTANCTTAGAGAGCTTGACCCATGTTTCAGTTTCTCACTGATACGAATCTGTACTCCAAAATACTGGAAATGCCCCCATGCAGTTGATGGAACCAGAGTTTGAGAAGGAAGCTGAAGGGCTGAGAAGTTCAGACAGGCAGAGACTGCTGTGGACTTGGCATAAAGGAAGTCACTGAAGGTACTCTTTCTTCTTCCTTCACCATCAACATAACATGGGACCAAGAGACTGCATGAGTACGAGTACAGTCAAGCTGGGGGTAAACAGATTAGAAGAAAGTTCCAGAAAGGAAGAAAGTCTGAAGAAAAAAGACATGCTTCTTGATTCCCATTCAACTCTAACTGGAAAATCTAGAATGGCACCACCAGTGGTTGCTGTCCACAGAGGCATGCAATAGCAGCTCCTGGTGGGTACTCATGGTCTGTGGTTAGTCCATCTTCATGCCCGTATCTGACTGTGGGCATTAAAGTTTGCATTGTGAGAGTTTAGTTCTAAAGCCAACAAGGCAAACCTGTTCTTGCAAATCCCTGACCCCTCCCACAGAGAACAGAGACATCCTCCCTCCACCAGCAGGTGCAGCACGGTAAATTCTTCCTCCTGGAAAGAAGGCGATCTCTGCCCTTGCAGCAGTGCTCCAGGAATAGNTTGCTTGACTATAAGGAGCATATTTTTCAAACAAGATAGATTTTCATGTAGCATATATGCCTTCTACATAGGTAGACATGCATGCTAACAAGTACACCAGGAACAAGGCTAGAAAAGGGAACATTGGATTCCCATGCCCTATCTCATGCCAAGGCAAGCAGAATAGAAGGGGATTATCCTTTAAGATGACTTGGGTGGCTATGGTCTCACTTGGCCAAGAGGAGCATGTACAGGAAGGATTCCTCTCTTCCTTACTCAAGCCAGGCTGGTGTTTAATTATTATATATTATGGGATGCTGCACCAGCCAGGAAAACATCTAACTGGTCAGAGACCAAGTACTTTTCTCCCTGTTGCTAAAGTTTTCACAATATCCCTCACATGGAGCTACACACACACACACACACACACACACACACACACACACACACACACACACACCTTAATTCACCTATCTCCATTAGTCCTATGTCCATCATCACAGCACAGACATTGTTTTGGGGCTCCCTAGAGAAAACGGTACATTTATTTATAGTCTAAAGCCTGGCTCAAGTCCCATCTCCTCTGGGCAGACTCTGATTTTCTTCAAACAGACACCATCTCTCCTTCACCTTCTGTCTTCCCTTTCCTTACACTCTGCCTTTTATTACTGTTGATTGAAGACCCGATATCCCAGTTGGGGGAGCAGGGCGGGGTGGAATGGGGAGCNGGGGAAGCTCATAGATCTTAATGGCTCCAGCTTTCCAAAGTATTAGAGTACAAGCCTTTCACAAGGTCAATGCCATCAAATGTTTCCCTGGAAGGTAAAATAACCCATGACTGAATGGGGCCACAAAATTGCATATTTGGGATGAAGGGGATGTGAGAATAATAGCGGCGGGCATGTAGGATGCTTTACCTCTGAGGAGTTCATGTGCTCAACCCATTGTTGTCTGCAGCTTCTAGGCTCTCCTTTCAATTCCTTAACCCCACCTCCACCGTAAGAAAAGCGAGAACTTCGCCAAATGGGAAGAAATGATGAAACTTAAAACTTGGACTTTATTCTAGTCAAGATGGGCGGCATTGTGCCAAGAGCCTATGAGTTCAGTTTTGTTTTATCTTTACAGAATATGTAGCACAAATGATGTCTTGCTCTTCCCTACCCCCTGCCATGGGGTAAATATGGTTAGTGTACCCAGAGGGTCCACTGTGTCTAAAGGCTTGGTCTACACGGTAGGTTGCTGAAGGAACCATCAAGGGGCGGGACCTCTTAGGAAGGCTGCGCCATGAAGTGTGTTAAGTTCTTTATGTGACCCTTTGGGTTGTTTCATAAGGACCGGCACAGAAGGGGCCAGCCTGGCTACACCTAGCCTCTATCAAGGATGTGACATTGACTTTACAGGTGATCCCACTTGGAGGTGCTGCCATCTGGGGCCACCCAGAAGTCAAACCAATAGGACTGGTAACCTCCGAAACTGTTAGCTAAATAAATCTTGTCTTTCAGCTGCCTCAAATACATGATAGTAATAAGTCAAAGCTGAATCATTCTATCTCCCTCCTTCCTGTTTCCTGTCCCCCTCNCTCTTGCTCATCANCCTTTCCTTCTTTCCTTCCTGTTTTTGGGGTGTCAAACTGGTCACCAGCTCACTAAGTAGCCATGCGTGACCTAGAACTTCTGATCCTTCTGTCACTACCAGCCAAGTGCTGGAGTTACAGGTGTGCAAAACTGTACCCAGTTTATGTGGTGTTGGTGATCAAGCCCAGGCCCCCAAGTCTGCTTGGTAGAGTCCTACAGCTGAACTACATCCTCAGTCCCTCCTCCTAATTGTAGTACTGATGTCCAAGTTTCCCAGTTACCTCATTTTCATAGCAGAGAACAGCTCATCCCTGTTGATACCTTTCAGGGACNATGACACTGTCCTGCCTTCCTCTAGAGAAGACCAAAAGCCAGAGGTAGCCCCACCTTTCATAGATGTAGCATTGACAGAACAGGACTCTGTCCTGGACCTTGAAAGGTGGTCTCAGAACTCAAGGTCAAGAGGTCTCTAGATCAGTGGCAGCACATTCTGAACAGGCCTGGGCTGTTTCCCTCGCCCAGAGCCTCTGGCCAGCCTTGCATACTAGCCCCTGGTACTCAGACCTTTCCAGCCTCTTTTTCCTCCCTCCATGATCTTTTCCTCTTCCCCCTTTTCCCTGTATGACCTCCCCACCCTCCCTTCCTCCTTTATGGCCTTCCCAGCCTGCTAATTCCCCTCTCCATGAACCTCCACCCCGTAGACACTTANCGAACCCCCCCCAACACTTCAGCTCACCCAGATCTATTCCACTGCTAGCAGCCAACTCTGTAACCAAGAAGTGCTTCTGGAAGAGATGTTCTATGCACGCTCTTGTGGCCCATGCCCTGAGATGGTTTCAACCAGTGCGTGAAAGACTATGCCACTGCTGAGCAGTCTGGTGAGAAGTGAAAAACTCACATCGGTNGGTGCACAGTAACACCTTCTGGTGAACACGCTTTCTGCCAGTCTGAATATAGCTACTACTCTTTAGTGCTACCTGCCTAGCTCGGTGGGTANTTCCTTACGACAACNTCAAAGCTGGCTCCAGAGAAAACATTCCTTCTCACANACTCAATAGCTACTTCTNTTGTTTTCTCAGNGACAAGAGGGTTTCCATATCATGTTGTCATACACCAGTCCATTCATTGAAGATAATTATTTTGTTTCCCTAATGAGCCATACTTTCTCACTCAGTCCTCTGGGAAAGCTCGATTACTNTGACTTAACTACCTTTTGGGGGATATTGAAAATGACTCCATTCAGTTGGCTCTCACTGGGTAAAGTAGCCAAATCTAAGCTTCAGAGCTCCAACCCAAATATTTCCTTTTTTTGGTTCTTATACACATAATTACATGTGATTTACAGTGACGCACAAAATTTCCGGAAATGAAAACAGAAATCTTTGCTCAAAATTCTATCCAATCCAGAAAAAATATACCCAGGCAACAACAGAAGACAGATGTCACCAACATGGGATGTGTGAGGTTGGAAAATGTTTGCTGAATAAGGACATCTTCTCTGGCTCCCAAATTTCATAAAGGATGAGGGCTCAGGTTAGGCCTTAGCCATGGCCNGGGAAGAAAAGGAAGCTCTCAGAGGGCCTTGGGGCCTTTTCTGTTGCTCGGCTAGTGATTCTGTGTTCAAACCTCCTCCCACAGTCTGAAGTTCCACTGAAGAACAAGCTGGAGATTGTGAGCTAGGTGGGGGCAAGGCATGGAGGATCTCAGAGAAAAACGCAAGGTAAGCAGCACGGTAAACATTTGGGCAGGTTTTCGGCATCCCNGGGCCAAGGGATCTGCAGCTCAGCACTGGGCCTCTAGGGAAGGTAGAAGGTGGACCGTAGAGGTTATCCTGTTGGCTTAAAAGGGAAGGTTAAGCAATCAAACATTCAAGTGTCTTATGTGAGCTGAACTTGTGATCTGCCCANNTTTTCTCATCCTGGGTAATAATAGCTGTNCACANTTATCAGNTCTAAATAGCAAGCNGTCATTGAAGGAATCTGGGCCAAAACGCCAGCTAGGGTATTTCGAGGACTTCTGGGTAACATCAGCTTCCTTTGGGTGATCCTAAGCNNTATTCTCTCCTATCATCACCCTGTCAAAAGGGAAGTGATGGCCCTGTAACTACAAATGGACAGATTGTCNTCTGTGGGAACCCTTTCTCTAGAGGTAGGTGTCCATACCCATCTTCCAAATAGGTAAACGGAGGAAATGCTTCTGTCTGCAATGTAGGACCTACGGTGTAGGACTCTGCATCATGGCCTTTGTCTACTTTTCAGCCTCTCTCTCCCACACACCTGCTTTTCAGCCTTCNCNTGCTTTTAGACCTTATTCTCTGCCCACATGAGGCAGTTGACACCCACTGTTCCTCTGCTTCAATGTTCANCCGGTGGCCANCTCCTACTCTCTTAGTTTCCTACTCCANTATCAGCCTCCATGGATAACATGTGCTTAGAAACCCATAATTCCCACTTTGTCATAATTGTGGTTCAAGGGTCAAATGTGGGCTTCCTNCTTTTTATAAATAAAGTTTTGTTAATATGCAAACATACCCTTCATTTATACATATATGACCTTGTGACTGCTTCCACCTTGAAATGGCAGGGTCACGTAACTATAATAATAGTCATAACCTACAAAATCAAAANGAGTTTTGTTCTCTACCCATAGTAAAGCAGAGGGTTTCTGAGNCCTCTTCTGTCGACTCCACACATACTGTAACTATTTTTCTTTACTTCTTATTTGCAAACAAGTTTATAGGTCCNGGCATGCAGGGACCCTGCCTATAATGTTCAAGGTTTTATCCATAGCATCTAGCTTATTGCCTGGCACAGATATTGCATGGTCCTGTGCTAAGCATGGATTCTTACCCCATTATCCAGGTGGAAATGCTGAGGGAACTGCACCTTTGTTGAAGGGGCCTCTCCAGAAGTAAGAAATCGTGTCTCTTGGTTTAGAAGTATTTATTTATTTATAATTTTATAAATATATATAATATATACACATATGCATGTATCACTTATACATGTTATATACATGTATATTATATATATATATGTATATATATATGAGTGGTGTGTGTACCTTCTACCTGTGGAAGCTAAGGGTTTTAGATCCCCTTGAGCTTGATTATAGGTAACGATGAGCTATCTAATACAGGTGCTGGGAACCTAACTTAGGCCCTCTGAAATAACAGTATATGTTCTTAGTCACTGAGCCATCTTTCCAGTCCCATTATTTTTGATTTCTTAATGCTATTTACGGAGAATGCTTTGGTGAGTCTGTCTCTACACTGGCATGTAAGTATCAAGAAGCCACNGACCATCTTCCTGTCTTGTTCAGTATGATGTCATTAGCGCCTAAACAGCATCTGACACTTGTATCGTGTGAATGAGCTAATGAGCAAATGGATACCTTGGACAGTAGCTTCTAAGACTGCCCAGGGCTGCACACTGACTGTNAATCCTACCATAAGGAACCA
>LZPO01108173.1:33940-50445 GCA_001675575.1 Neotoma lepida | reverse complement strand
CACACACACACTTCACAACATCCACCTGCAGTGGACAGAGATCATTTCTCTTTCTGGCACCTATCACCTCTTCTCAGGAAATTTCAGACCAATTCTGGAGAGGATCGGCTCTCTTCTTGTCTCCTTTTGTCTCACTTCTCAGTTCCATGGGTCTGTACACATCTAGTAAGGAAGAGCCTTTGTGGTCCTGCAGGCTGCAGGGATTGGCTCCCAGATGGACACATAAACCAAGACAAGCCAATGAGAGAATCTTGGAGCTTTTCTGCTGGATTTGAAAGCTAGCAGGCTGCATCTACAATTGTCTGGGGCTGTCTTTCCCACCTCATGGGAGCAAATTACTTGAAAAGAACCAGCAGAGTAGTCAGCAGAGATAAGGACTTAGGACAAACTACTAACCATTTTATTTGAGCACCTTGGATTCAGTCATGGCTGAAATGAGACTATTTGTAGTCTTTCATAAACCATAAATGACCTNGGAAAATAATCTAGTTTAAAGTTGTTGGTAGATTAACGTATTGCTCCCTTTTATTCTCCTTCTATTATTGTTACTATTCTTTGACAATTAAATCCATGTATATAGCCACTCTTCTTCTATATACGCCATTGTCTTATGATTTTTGCAGTTTCATGAACCATTGCAATGGTTTAAATTGCCTTATGATCAGGCTTTTAGGAGGGAAAAACTAGACTTGAGATGTATGTTCATGAGAGAGCTTCTTCATTCTCAGACCTCCATTCTTGCAATNGGAATGAGCCAGCTAGCCCCCTGGAGGAGACACATTAGGCTCAGTTGCCAAGCCAACCACAGCACNTGTGANTGAGCGTAGTCAAGCCCATTGTCAATCTCTGACCCCAGACTCATAAACTAAATAAAAGTGGTAAACCACGGGGGTTAAGAGTGATTTGTTAAACNGCGTGACTGTGTCAATAGATAACCCATGAGNTGAGGCCACTGAGGTAGGTGGGCAGCAAAGATGAAGGTTAAGTTTCTAAGATGGAGCTTTGTTTTTTTAATCTCACAGGCCACCAAAAGGTATCATGACCAAACTTAATCCCTAGTCTGGGCCAATCCAAAGAAAGAAAAATATTTTGACATACCTAGAGCCTACCTTTTTTTTTTCTTAAAGCAGAAGTTGCTATTTTAGAAACAAGCACATTCTCATTACTGTTAATCCTGAGGCAAGGGTCCTCTGTTTGATGACTATTGGTTAAAGACCAATATTCAAAGAAAATCTGTCACCTATACACCTGCCAGAGGATTAATATCTAGAATATATAAAGAATAAAAAAATACTTCTGTCCAAACCCAAACAACCCAGTCATTAATAAGAAAAAGAGTTGAAATGACAGTTCTTTAGTGAAGTGCAAATGGCTACTATGTGTGAAAAAAAAATACTTCAACACTCTTAACCACCAGGGAAATGCAAATCAAAACTCTACAAGATTCCAACGGACCCCAGTCAAAATGGTTATCACCAAGGAAAACAACAATAACACAAACAGGAAAAAAAAAAGTGCTGGAGAGGATGTCCCCAAAAGGGACCCTCTACACAAAGTGCTGGAGAGGGTGTCCCCAACAGGGGCCCTCTACACAGTGGGTGGGAATGTAAACTAGTACAATCACTATGAAAATTACTGTGGAGGTTCTTCATCAAACTAAAAACATAACTACTGTTTGATATAGCTATACCATTCCTGGGTATATGCCGAAAGCAACCAAAATCATCATGTCACAANGATACCTGCACACCCAAGTTTACTACAGCACCATTCACCATAGCCAGCTATGGTAAAGAGTCAGCTTAGATGCCCATCAACAGATAAGTGAATAAAGAAAATTCGATATATGTACACACAATAGTGTGTTATTTAGCTATAAAGTAGAATGTAATTACGGCATCACAGAAGAATTGGTGGAACTGAAGATAACAACGTCAACAGAAATAAGAAGACTCAGAAAGACAAACACATGTTTCCTCTCCAATCTAGATTGAGAAAGGGGGTGCTGATAGTCCAACGGGATGGGGGTGCATGTGAGCAAAAAAATGTTCCGTAGAGGCATGAAAATGTTACAATGTCAGGAAAGAAAAAAAGAAACTGCCCAGGGAACTAATGGGAGAGGGATGAGGTAAGAAAACAGAAGAGTGTCAGATACTGGTCATCTCTCAAGAAGACACATAGGAGGTTGATTTTGTTTGTTTGTTTGTTTGTTTGTTTTGAGACAGGGCNAGGAGCTCACTATGTAGACCAGAGTAGCTTCGAACTCACAGAGATCAGATTGTTTCTGCCTCCTGATTGCTGGAATTAAAGGTGTACACCACCACACCTGGCTAAATGCTTTTAAAATAATGTAAACTGGTGCTGGAGAGATGGCTCAACAGGTAAAAGAACATCCTGCTGTTGCAGAGGACCTGAGTTCAATTCCTAGCATCTTCAAGATTCAATGAGTCTGGCTCACAATTGCCTGTAACTAGCTCCCGGGGGATTCTGATGCCTCTACCTTCCAGCACACACACACACACACACACACACACACATCATTTAATTTAAAAATAATAAAAATAACTCCTTTTAAAATCTAAAAATATTATCAAGTATTCTATCATCATATCATCATTTCTTCTATATAAAACTGAAAGTACTTTCTAAGACATATGATTAAAGTTTTAACCACAAAATACCTTCCCAGCTAAATTAGCCCCATCTAGAAATGCTTTGGGGGTCTTAAAGACTTGGGATTTACCCATGGTCTTTGTCATCGTTCAAAGTCAACAGAAGCCAGAAGTTTGAATGTTCCAGTCTGGAGGAGTTGGAGCTGAAAAGAGAAGGGCTGAATATGAATTTGGGCAAAACAAAAAATGATTACTTACTACAAAGAAATTATATACTGTTCAAGACTAGTCAAGAGATATGGGTGCCGAAATTTCTACCCAAATAACAACATTCACACACCACCAAGCACAGCTCCTAGGCTAATAACATTGCTTACATACATCCAACTGTGATAAGAATTTTACAGGCACTTTCCCTAGTTACTCTTCCAGACAATAGAGCCATGGGCAGGAGTATTCTGTCCCATTGACAAATTAAGAATCTTTGAGTCAGAAAACTGTCCAAGGTCTCTATCCTAGACAGTGGCAAAGTCAAGACTGAAAGCCCGGCCCTTGGACCCTAAGGCCCATGATGAGACTGCCGTGGAGTCAGAGGAGCAGCGTTGGGTGAAGCCTTGCAAAGCCAAATACCTTGGTGATGTGATGCTCTGGGAAGCTTCCTCGGTGTTTTCTCAACAATCCTGACTGCACCTGAAAACAAGTAAACACTGAAAACTGAGTGTTATTTTTTTTTTTAACACACCAGGAAGTCTAGACACCTGCTTTTGTATATTTTCTGGAGGGGGGGAAAAATAGACTCATTGTATGAGATTTATTTCAACCATTGGAAGGGGCTTTAGTCAAGATGGGTTACGTTTGTAATCCAGCAAAGAGACGTAAATGTTTAGCGCGAGGTCTTCCTCCTCACCCACCCCTCTTTCCAAGGATGCTTTGAATAATGCAAAGCCTGTTTTAAACTCTGCTGATTTACTTGAGAAAAAAAGGATCAGACTGTTTTGAAATATTGTTCCTACGGTCTGGAGGACGGGAGCGTTAAAACACAGTGAAAACTCAACAAGCCACTTCCTGTCAGCTGCTTCTCAAGACTTCGTGGGCTCCCAGCGCCCAATAAAAAACACAAGCTGTAAATAATCCTTGATTTCAACTGCATTTTCCATCAAATGACTGAGGCGTTTGGAAGGCTGCTTAGTTCATGCTGGTGAACNCATACACCCTTTGTACTTAAACTCTTCATTTCCTGTTCCTTTGTCAAGGACCTACTAAGTGCTAGGCATTTTACTGTTGCCTTGATTCTCATAAAATGAATGGTATCCAGATATCTTTGACCTACAAAAAAAGTGCAAGGTCATGTAGTTGAACTTCACAGATATTTCACATGTTTTATCTTGTAGGCCTATACTATCTGGTAGGGTAAGTTATTTTAATATTCCAAGGTCACAAGGATGTCAGTTCAAAAGAACAGAAATATGTATTTTCTCACTTCAAAGTCCCCAGTGTCTAAAACAGGGGCTAGCCCAGAAGAGGTGTTTGTTAATTATTGGATGGATGGATGGATGGATGGATGGACGGACGGACGGAAGGACAGACAGACGGACGGACGGAAGGATGGATTATGAGGGGGTTGAATAGATGTATTCACAATGGTAGGTGGCTGGGTGGGTAAGTGGGTGGATGGGTGGGTGATAAATGCTCATGTAGGCCATTCAGCAAAACAGTAGCCACGCCAGGCTTTGAATCCTGGTTTGTATGTTCTGTGATTCCTGACCAATGGTTGGTTAAAGAAAGAATTCACACTGGTCCTCATTTCCAGCCCCCGCCTGTATCCTTTCTTTAAAAGCATGCTTTGTGTCTGTGAACAGAGCAAGAACTCAAGACACCGATGACAACCAATTGCCTTCTCCAACCTTCCTGTGTCCTACATGTTTAGAGCAGGGGAACATGGCAGACGGATAACCTTGCTGAAGAGCTCCATGGNATCTTAATCCTGAAAATCTAAGGTTACGTAGAAAAACAATATCACAACCCTCAAAGGAAACTGAGGTGGTAGTAGCGTATCCTAGGTTCGTGCTACAACATGTGGAATTGTGTTGCCTACAATGCTTGGTTAAGTGGGTCCCTAAGGGTTAACCGGGAAGGTGGAAGGGCAGAACAGAGCTGAGGAAAATAAACCTTGAGGAGGAGGAAGAAGGGGAAGGGNAACTCGGGCTGGAATCGTTTTGTTTTATGAATAGTTTATGAGGCGTATCAGGAGTCACACTAACGGGCAGGGGCTGGAATGTTTTCTAACTTTAAAGTGAAAGCTGCCCACCAGGCTGCAAGTGTGGGAGAGTCCAGATATGAAAAACACGGGGGCCCCTCTCAGCACTGCCCAGATAGCTTGTAAAACCCGGCTCTGGGGGCTGCAGACACTAGCGAACGTGTCTCACTGGAGACATTGAAACCACCTTGCACTTTTACACGACCACTGTGCTGTGCTGAAAGTTTCAGGCCATGTCTTCCCCTGCCTGGAAAAGTGTCATGGGAGGNTCTGGGGACTGAAAAGAACTTTGGAGAGGAGGGACCACAGAGCCCAGGGGGCACTCTCCTCACACCAAGTGCTTCTGTGCCCAGAACTGCACTGGTCACATAGAGCAAGAAGGAGGTTCAGCCAGGGGTAGGTGGTCTTGCCAGCAGGGAAGAACACACAAGGAGCCTCAGAAAGAAATCTTTATTTGTCCAAATCAGCTTGGTGTCTTTAACAACTCCCTCTCTATTCACAGGCAAAGCCGTGGGTGCCCCATAAACTGGCCCCTCCATCTAAAGCCTCAGGAACCAATTCCTTCCTCCCTTCCTGACCCAGGGCTCCATTTCTTAACCCAGAGCCTGACACCTTCAGGGACTGACACTTGAACACCCTCCTTCTGTGTCTGGTGTGTTCCCGTGGCCTCACGCTTCCCTCCCTGGGAATTACCTTAGCCACACCCCTTGCGTTCTCCAGGCCGATGTCCGTGACTTCTCTTTTTTCTATTTNTCAGGCAGGGTCTGAACCCACACCAGTCTCTGGATTCAAGCCAGCATCTGATTCCAGGCCCCTTGCTTGCATGGAATGTGAATTCAGATGTCAGTCAGCAGGTTAATGGAAGGGACATTCCTATCACACAAGCTGACTGTCAGGTGCTGAGGTCTCCCNTGACTGGGTACACATTCCTGCCTCTGCCTTCTAACCCGCTGTCCTCTACTGTAGCAACAGGAGTTTGAAAACCCAACTTCCTTAANGGAAACTGCACCACCACCACCCCTTATAACTTCTTAGAAGTCCAAGGCAACATATCTATCTCCCTGATAAGGTTTTTTTCTTACTCTGGGTTGAAAGGTTTTAGGGTTTTGTTTTCCATGTTTCCTGGGGAGACGGATGCATTCTCTCCGGGTCTTAAAAACCACACTGCTACAACTCCGAACACATTGTTGTTGCCGCTGGGGAGCATATCATGAATTTATTTGTGAATTCTGGCAATCTCATGGCTTTTTATGTCACTGGCATAAACTCCCGGAAGGATATGGACATTGGAAATATAGTGCAGATATTAAATAAGCATGTGGCCCTGGAAATACGCCTATATTTCTGCCTTATTCACTCATTCAAGTCAGTACTTCTCATGTATTCAGCTGAGCTCTGGACAAGAAAACAGCAGCAACAAAAGACAGAATCAAAGTTCCTGGAAAAAAAACCAACATAACCCGACACAAGGTTGACCTTGGAAACCCCCGTCCTCTGAACTGGCTTGGCCTGAAGGAACAGTGGATATTGGGCCAGAAGAGCAGTTGTCATTTCAGTGTAAGGAAAGAAAGAGGTGCTAGCAGCAAAGACAGGGGCCTATCAGAGAGTGGATAACCTAGCAGTAACCTAGCCAATAGAATCTGGTGATCACTGTGGGGGGCCAATAGAGTCAAGTTTCCCAGACTCCACTCCTACCTACAGAATCACAGTCTCCATGTGGAGTCCAGAGACTTGCATTTCAAATCTCTTNGATGATTTTTTTTNAAACACACAACAGCTTAAGAACCAGTCAGTTTAAGTTAGTGGTCAGATCAGTTTGACTGGAAGTTGGGGCTTCTAAATTCCCAGGAGCTTGAGAAGAGCAGAATCGTTGCAAAAATCAAGCACATACTTCCAGAGGAGGTGAGAGGCCAGAGAGATGCTTAGGCAGCAATGCCAATGACTGTTTATCTGGGCGGCCATGAACAGAGTAAACAAGCTTTGTTTCTCTTCCTGCCCTCCCCAGAGACTGGCTGAGTATAGGAGGTCAAGTGGGATTCACCCATAAAGAACAGAGAAGAGCTCACCCACCCCAAACATCTNTGAACTCAGGTCCTGGAAGCCCATCGGTTTAGCTTCAGGGCACAGGAAGCAGGCCAGGGGGTCTGAGTCCCAAGACTGACTCCACAGCTAGCTGCTGTTAAATCCCCATTTTCCTGAGGACTATATGAATGACAGGCATTGATGCCATCGGCGATGAAGAAAGTGTCCGATACCTGGAACAAAGCCTGGAAGGTTCCCACGCTGTTGAACACAGCCTATGAAATTGCAAGGACTGACCTGGGTTCCTGTAGTTTCTTCTTCCTGGGACCTATAGTTGGGGGGGGGTGTCTTGGCCCTGAATCTGCTTCAAGAGCTCTATACAATGCCCTTTGTACCACTGGCTCTATCAAAGAGTCCGGTGTAGTGCAGGGCTCAGTCATCTGTAGGCAGGAGATGCCTTTGGGTTGACGAGGGGACCTTTAATCCTCCTACATAGGGGCTGCCTGTGCCCTGTTCCCTCTTGCCTCTCTGTTGGGCTTTGGGGGGAACAGTGGGCCATTGTGGGGGGAGGGTCTGTCTCTCTCCACATGAAACCAATGGTAGCTAGGCTTTGTAAATGGTTNCATGGGACTAGTGAACAGGTCTCCCATGGCAGCCCTTTGAAAACCCAGCATGAGANGCTGAGAGCTGAAGACCCCAGGGCAGTTCTCCTTTCTAGGGCAGGACATGCCAGGGCCTCATGACCCTCATCTCTGTTTGTGAAACATTTCAACACCTTTCCTGGTCTTGCCACATTGGGAAGGAACAGCCAGTGTGAAAGAGTCATTTTGTAGACTTGGCCAAGGGCAAATTTTTACACCTGGCTGAGTTAAACAGGCCATATGGCAGAGTTGTTCCAGCCAGAGCACTTCAGTTACATGCTGACACACGGACACACATACACACTTGGCAAACTAAAGCACACTGTCCTCCAGGGACATGCCACATGACCCTACTAGTTATGTCCTGGACTGGAAGGCTAGAGAAACAGACACAGACATGAGATTGGATGTTTGTGGGTAGAGTGTGTGTGTGTGTGTGGGTGTGTGTAGGTGTGTGTGTGTGTGTAGTCACTCTGCAGGAAGCAGGTACTAGGACTCATCAGAGTCTTGGATTTGTATAGTATTAATGAGGAGGATAAAGGCATGGTGGATCATGCTGTGTCTATAGCACACCAAGATAAGCAAGCCTCCCAGTGGATAGGACTTGAAGACGGCCTGAAGGAGCATCCCTTCTTGCTAGCAGNGATGCCGTCTGTTAGGAGAAGGAAGGGAGGCCTGGCGGGAGGCTATGGGGAAATATGGGGAAGCTGTTGGCATAGTCGGTGTGGGAATAGGGACAAGAAAACAAGGAGTCAAGCAAAANTTTCCACCAACTGAAATGGGAAGACATTTGACATGGAAAAATACCAGCCCAGCTATAATCAGTGGGGTCTACGTGAAGAAGCCCTAGTGACCTGGACAGCTGGACTCCTCTCTCAAATACACTGTTTGTCATGATTGATCTCCAAGGATGTGAGGATACACAATCAACAANGCAGATATGTAATCTCTCTCATTTGGGGGAGGGCAGGGGATGAGAAAGCTTCATTGAAGTGTGTATATAAACTTCAGAGCATTGGAGGGGGTAGGCAAATTACATCCCAGAATCCAAAATTCTGCTTTCCAATGCAATATATATAATATAGAATGCAGATATATATATCTGCATTAATCAACCTTTCACAAAAATTNTTCCATTCAGTCCACATACACAGTAAGAGCCAGTACGGCTTGCCCTCCATGTAGTGGCCTTACTGAAAAATCAACCAATTCTTAGAGGAAAGAATTCTTCTCAGGAAGACTCTTCACAAGGAACATTGTAAAAATAAACTTGAAAGAATAAAAGAGTCAGAGATTATCAGTAAAGAATCAAGACAAGTTGTGTGAGACTCAAAAGCACAGAGGAATTGGGATCTGAGGTTCCCACTCTTGTCATGGATATGTGAGATGGTAGTAGACCGTGCAGGCTTCCCATGGGAAGTGGACAGCCTGGAAGTCCTAGGGATGAACTGGTTTTACCAGTAAGGGAAGAAAGTCAGTTTTCACACAGCAAGGAAAGGATCCAGGAAGAGGAGATTTACTCAATTAAAGGCTCGGAGGCTTTGGAGAGCAGGATGTATGGATAGAATGGAAGGAAGTTCGACCAAGGGAGAGAAGTTTATGAGGTGTNAGCAATGCTAAGGGATGAACATAGATGGGTGATACGTGAAGGGCCCTGTCAGCTACCCTAAGCTGCCCAGACCAGGCCTTCAGAGCAGGAAGCGACTTTTCCAAGAACCTTGGTGACATCAGAGGTTGAAGGCACACAGATTGTACTGCAGGACCAGTTTGACAAGGGGACTTGCAAAGTCAAAGGGAAACAGGAAGTCTCTAAAAGCACAGTCCCTTCACCAGGCCTCCTCAGAAGCAGGGCTGGGATAACTGGGCATTCATAGGTAGAAGAATAAAACTATATCCTACTTCTCACCGGTTACAAAAATCAACTGAAAATGGACTGAAATCTTAAACCTAAGACCCAAATTTTAAAACTTCTAGAAGAAAACAGGGTAGACACTNAGAATGAGTGAGGGTTTGGACAAGATCCTACCCGAATAGACAACAAAACCAAATAATAAATAGAATTATGACAAACTTGGGAGCTTTACAACAGTAATGGAAAGAACTATCAGAGAGAAGAGACACCCTCCATACGAAATAGGAGAGAGTACATATCTCAAAATGTGCAGACTACCTAAGGAATGCCAAACATCTTTAAGGTTTTTTTTTTAATTGTCTATATTCATATGGCATTTTGTATGGTTACGTGCGAATGAGTGCAGGTGCCCCTGGAGGCCAGAGGTGTCAGATCTCCAGGGGCTAGAATTACATCCCAAAGAGGGTGCTGGGAACTAAATCCATGTCCTCCACAAGAGAAGTATGAACCGTCTCTGCCGCTCACTGCCTCCTAAAATTTCAATGTCAACTGTTTAAAAATGGGCAATAAAATTTTCTGTGTGTGTGTGTGTGTGTGTGTGTGTGTGTGTGTGTGTGCATGCATGTGTATACATAGGGGTGCACACCCAGGAGAAGAGAGAGAAGGGTAAATGTTGATCAGTGGGTACCAAGTCATAGTTAAATAGAAGAGAGAGGACCTGGGGTTCTGTGGTGACTATAGATACCCATCATGTACTTCCCCTTTTAAATGGCTAGAAGCATGACTTCTGAATATTGTCANGATAGAGAAATGATTCACACATGTCTTAGGAAGCCGATANATTTTGACCTAAACATTTGACAGTCTATCTCAAAACATCACCTGGCACTCAATTGATATGTCTGCTTTTATGTTTTATGTAGCAGTTAAAGAAAAAAAATTAAATATATAAAAACAAAATTTCAATCTCCTGTTTCCACCCTGGCTCTNGAGAGATAGAAACTTCAAGTCAAAGAAAAATTAACTAATGACTACGGAAGGACTTTAATTTACTGATATTTTCCATTCTACCCTTTTTGTTTTGGTAGCGTGTGGAAGAGGGGAAGGGCCTATGTTGGGGGAAGAGGATGGGTTTCTGAGGTTCCTATTAGAAGGTTCCTCATGGAATAATGTGGAACACTCNGTGGGTGTGACTAGGGACAGTCTGGTACATTGCTAGATCAGAGNCACAGCTGAGGGAGCCAGGCATGGTCCTTCTGAGCTTGCTCCACCTCATCTCAGGAGGTACAGGAGGACACAGCGCAGAGGTTTGTTTATGTTCTGATGGTAGGTCTTTGCTGGGAGATTCCTTGATCTCTTCTCTCCTGTTCTCTCTGTTGACTGGATCTGGCTGTCAGAGACTTAACACNAGATCATGCCATGATTGAAGGTTACCTTAAAACAATTGCCTCCCTGTGAACAAACCATGGGTAAAGAGTGAGAAATTCAAGTTCAAAATGTCAAACCTGTGATTCCCTGCAATATTACATGCTCAGTGTCATCCATTCTAACAAGGTGACCTGAAGTATTTACTTATGTCCTACTATTAACATAAACGTTCATTCACATCCTATGCACAGACTCATCTGAGAAGTTCAGATCATCCTTAGACCCCATCAGAGGAGCATATATGCTGAAAGTTGAGTCTGATACATCACATAAAACGCTAAGCATGGTGCATGGCAGGCTCAGAACTCAGTAAGTGATATCTTGTGCTCCTGTCTTTGTTTTGCTTTAATTTGTATTATTATTAGAAGAGGCAGGTACATGATGTACATATGTGGGCACACATGCCATGCTGTACTTGTGGAGGTCAGAGGACAACATTGTGAAGCATGTTTTCTCCATCCACCTCTGTGTAGGTTCCAGGGACTGACTTGGGTTGCCATGCTTACTAGGCAAGTTCCCTTACCAGCTGCTCTTCCTCAGCCATCTCACTGACCCTTGTACTAATTTCACTATTACCGTGGCAACTATTACCATGGGCAATAGCAGTGCTCTCATTAAAACCTTCACGTTTTCTTAAGGCTGGGAAGATGCAATATCNACTAACAAATAGATACNCAGGTATANGAGCAAAGCCCGCGCACTGCCAAGAGAACTGCAAAGCCACTGTAAAACCACATGCCAGTCACACAGAGCAATCAACGCCATCGGGAAGGATGGAGGCTGCCAAGAACTGCATTAGCTTTCGTTTTCAAACTGGTGGAGGTGGCGGTGGCGTTACGGTGCCATGTGAGACAGAGTGTGGGAAGTGGTATAAAGCACCGGATGTATTTTGCCAATCCCGAGCAACCACACAGGGCAGTGAACGGCAGATCGACACAGAGTGTGGGGGGTGGCGTTCCAGACCTAACAACTCAAGATACTTTGCACACATTTCAGCACCTGGTGAGATCTTTATGGTGCTGGGAATTCCAAATTGCCTATGTGTCAAGAGACAAGAGTAAAGACGGGATTTTTATAGGCTCTGGCTTCCGGAGTCTTGACGGTGCTATGTGAACTGGAGCTGCTGTGAAATCGACACAACAAAGCAGCCTACCTAGGTGAGCACCAGAGCCTGGGAATGGAGCAGAGAATCCAATCAGAGTGCCACAAGAGGGAAGAGGGGAGGCACAACANTTTGTAAATGCAGAAGGGTACCTACAGCTTATTTGAGTGGTCTTACTTAANCTGGTTTACCATGAGTGCTCTGGGGCCTTGATTTTTTTACATTTGAAAATTCATTTTGTACAGGGTGATGTCGACTTGACCTCCTGCCTGGACTGAGCGAGGCCACATTGCTGGTAAAACACCAACCAGTCCCAAGTGTGGCCATTCATTGTTTCCAGGTGAGATTTGCATCTGAATGTCTCAGCAGCTTGAGAGAGCATCCTACCCAAACCGTGATAGAACAAAAAAGCTAGTAAGAACCCACTTCCCCTAGAGGAGTTGGGGCATCTACCTTCTCCCACACACAGAATCCACACCCGAGAGTCTCGAGTCTTCTGGCTGAGATATCAGCCTTTGGACTTTCATAGTTCACCAACTTTCAGATGACAGATTTGGGGGGAAAGGCTGGCTTCCATTACCCCATGAACCAATCCCTATTATATAAAATATATACATATATAAAATAGTTTGTTTTATATCTGTAAGTAGAAATTATTTTTGGAGTTGTTCTGGCTTGCTTCTCTTTTGCTAGGATAAAACACTCAGCAAGAGCAACTCAGGAAAGAGGGGATTTATTATATCTTACAAATAGTTCATCACTGAGGGGAGTCGGGACAGGAGTTCAGGGAAGGAATCTGAAGTCAGGAACTGAAGCAGAGACCATGGAGGGATACTACTTACTAGCTAACTCAGCCTGGTTTCTTATATGACCTGCCTAGGGATTGAGCAGTAGGCTAGACCCTCTCACATAAATCATCAGGCTAAAAAAAAAGCCTCACAGATGTCTTCATAGGCCAATTTGATGGAGACAATTCCTCAGTTGAGGTCCCCTCTTCCTAGGTGACTCCAGTTTGTGCCCAGTTGACAAAACTGACTACCACAGATGATATATACAAACTATCTCTTGCATAAATTCAAGCCGTCTCTTACTTTTTAGTCAGTATAAGAATAAATTAGGTTATGATAACAACCCCAAGCCCTAGTCCTTTCTAACAATCCAGGAAAGGCATTTACCAACCTGTGTCCTTCAAAGTAATTACACCAATTCATTACTCCAATCCTACCCAGGAATCCTGCCCATTTCACCAACACAAAAGTGAGTCAGTAAAAGCATGCCTGTGGCAAAGTCATTTGGTTGGTGGCTACTCCTTTCAGCCTGGACTCATGTCTTATCTTCTTCCTGCCCACAGGACCATGAACATTCTTTAAAGAAAGATTGTCTGCAAACACCAATCTTCTTGCTAATTACCTTATGTCATGTTGGTTCCAGACCCCGGGGCACGAGGAGTTTGTCTCCCGGGAAGGGCCAGCCTGCTGGCAGAAGGAAGACTCTCCAAATCCATCCTCCCCAGCACACAAGTATGTGCCTCTCCCAGTCAGCAAGACTTTTATTTTCATAACTTTGTCATTATCTCTGAGCAGAATTGTGAGCAGAGGAGATGGAGAAGAAGAGGATGGAGAAAAGCGTGACACAGAGAACATTCTTCAGAAATCACCTCCTTTCATTCTGAAGTTTTAATTACCACAGATGACTTTTATCTCCTAGGAAACAGCCCCAATTCCCAGAACACATGCTCCCAGCCTCGTTTGACCCACACATGGCCATGGGATAAAACGAAAGGCAGGCCTGAAGCTACTGGAGGACTCATAAGGAAATCATTTCTCCAGCAGATAGTATCTGTCCACACGAGTGCTCAGGATGCCCCAGCAACAGTGACAATTTCCAGGAACCAAGCAGAGATGGCGCGCATTTCCCAGTGAAGTGGCTGCAGATGGTCAGCCAGCAGGGATCATGCAGCCTATAGCTTCCCACCACTCCTCCTCATGGTGGTCTTCATGATCGACCAGAGGCCAAGGAGAACAGACCCAGAAGAATGGAGACTCAGCCTCAACTATTCTGCTGCCCAGAATTAAGCTTAATACGTTATCCTTTCTGAATCACTCTGGGAAACATGGACAATAGTAGCTCTCCTCCTGAGACATTCTGTGGATGAAATGAACTTATGACATAAAGCTCACCGGTGACAAGACACATGGAAGTACCCAACACGCAGTACCATTCTAAATGGTGGAACCATTATCCGTGGTTGTACTTCAAGGTTTGCTCTCTCCGTTGTGATCCTATCCTATTACCTCACCCCAGCTGGTATAATTGGCTCCTACTGGCTGCCCCTATTTCCATTCTTACCTCTGATTCACAGAATTCAGCCAGTGAAAACATATCATTTATTCATTCATTCAGTATCTATTCCATGAAAGTCCAGTTTGTTGGTTAGTTTTGGCATCTGGCACACCTAACACGGATTTCTGGGTCCATGCGTTACTAAAATATATAACTTTGAAGACTTTTATCAAGATTTACCAGCTTCATTTTTCTCAGCAAAATCTACCTCATCAGGAAGTTATTTTAAAAATAGAGTTTGTACAAAATCATCCAAAAGTCTTGTTCAAATGATGATTCCCAAGCTCTTCATNTTTAGCAAGTTCTGAGGCACAGTTTAGGCAGATAAAAGCAATCCTCTGTGGGACTCTGTTCTCCCAAGTCGAAAGGCTGAGGTGGGCATGGAAGTGTGTTCTTCCTGTTAAAGAATTCACCTGGTTTCTAGGGCACCGTGGGTATTCTTACAATTAGTTAGCACATCCAAAAGACCACTGGACCAATCAGAACACATCTGAGCTCTACCACGTGATCCATGGCACAGTAGGCATTAGTTAGCTAGTTATCATCTGCCACTGGCCCATGTAGATGGGTCTTGCCATGCTCCTAGGAGGTCAGNCAAACACTGAACACATATTCTAAGTATTGGGAAACAGCGTGCTCCACATTCCTGGAAATATGGTTCTGATGCTGCTTTCTCCCACAAAGCCCCAGTACCCTTCACTCCCAGCCCTCTCAGATCCACTTCCTGAACCACACAAGCAGTGGCAGATAACAACTGGGGAGAGGCGGTTGTTAAATGCTCTTAGCTTTTGTGAGCCATGTGACTTCTCCTGATAGCCTCCACTTGGCCCTGCTGGACATATTTGTACCAGTGAAGGCCACAAAGGCAGCAGACCCAGCCTCCCCTCAGTCCNGAGAGCTGGGTGTTAAATATTTACTAGCACACCATAGCAGAGAGGTTAACTAACCCCTCCCCNGTTTTCCTTTTTCCCACAGTACTTGTACTGCCTTGCCCCTTGCCCCTCAGTTCCAAATCCAACTGACTGTCTCAGAACCACCCAGATGAAACTTCACGCCATGTTTGGCTGTTTTCTCTGGGAGAGCGGTTGAATGCCAGGTCGCCAATCCCACTGGCAAAGATGTTCATCTATAATGAGTTCCACCTGCTGGGCACACCCTGTGCCTTTGGTGGATTTAAGGAGGGACTTTCCCCTCCAACAACAATGACAACTGATGGGCACACACAGTTCCCCTCTTTCTCCCTCCCTCCCTCCCCCACACACCTCGTGCTCCATGTTAAACAAGCGTTCTACCACTGAGCTATATTCCCAGCCCCCTCTTTTTAGTATATGTGTGTATATAGCGTATGAGCATGCATGTGTTCATGTTTACATGAGCGTGGGTGCACATGTGTGTACAAGTGTACATGCAGGTGTATGTTCACACATGTGGAGCCAGAGGTTGACACATTATATCCCTCTCCACATTATATATTGAGGCAGGGTGTCTCAGTTGAACTCGTAGCTCAACAGTTTGGCAACCCTGGCTAGCCAGCTTGTCCTGGGGATCTCCTCTCCACCTCCTGAGGCTGGGATCTGAACTCAGGCTGTGATGCTTACAGAGAGAGTGCTGTGCCCACTGAACCATCTCCCCAGTCTCTGGTGAACTTTTTCTCATCATTCCCCTACCTGTCCACTCACCAGCCCTCCACGCTGGGCCATGCTATCAAAGCAGGCTGTTTCTGAGAGTCCCTTCCTCCAGCCAAGCTTCTTCATGGCCCACAGGAGTGGGGAGCATCCATCCTGGTGGGTCCTGCAGGAGGTCGTCTGAGCAGATCGAGGATTGACCCCACAGCTGGAGATCCTTTTCTCTCATTCAGGCCACAGATCACTCCCTCCTCCCTAGATTCCCCTGACAGAAATGCAAAGGGAGAAAACTAGGCCACAGAACTGAGACAGGAGAGCCTTAGACAATTTGCCTCACACTTCAGCAACTTTGCAGTTTATGTTTGTAAACCTCACTTTATTTACTTGTCCTGTTTTTGTTACAGTAAACTCATTTGGAGTCACCACATAAAAGGGCTGTGTTTACGTGGCCTCTGCTTTNGGTTTAGATTCCTGGTTTCATCTATTAAAATGAGCCCAGTTTTATTCTCCCAGAGAATAAGAAAATGCTAAATAAAGCCCAAGCCTTCCAGACACGGATAGCAAACAGGCCCAAGATGCTGTACAAAACGCTTAAAACATGGCGAGAGACAGAGATAGAGAGA
>LZPO01108173.1:0-10520 GCA_001675575.1 Neotoma lepida | reverse complement strand
AAAGAAAGCAAAAAGACTGTTTTGTAAAAAAAAGGAAAAAAAAACATACAAAGTCATTAATGATGACACACTTAAGTCTCCACCTGCCATGCTGCCATGAAGCCCATGGAGGTCTATGCACAATCAAACCACTCCATCCCCAGGATCTCAAGGCATGGAAGTGATGCTCACAGACTCATTTCAAGCATGAGACATCACTGCCTGTCNCCCTAGGAAGTTTGGAAAATGGCCTGACTTCACCGATCCTTGGTTTCAAGGTGTAGACATGGTTAAGAACAGTACTTGAATACAAAGGTCGCTGGCAATACTAAGTGAGGTAAGTTCTTGAATTGCCAGAACTGTTGTTCACCTTCCAAATATTGTCTTTGCTGTAGAGCAGCTTCTAGGCACTGAAGCCTTTGTGGTTACAGACAGGAAGAAGTTTGCCCCTGCCTCCTCATGTCTGTCTCTAGTTTAGGGGTGTTGTTGCTTCCAGGCAGATGATCTGGGGATATTTTCACTGGGATGAAATGGAATAACTCTGAACATTCATTCTCTGAAAATGACAACAGAGTGGGGAAAAAAAGGACATCAAAAGCTACAAGCCAGCAGGGCTACTGTTAATGAGCTGTGACTCCACAATGCTGGACCAGGCCACTTTAGTCCACTACTAATCTTGTGGCATCCAAAACAGGGCCTTTCACAAATAGGGTCCTTAATGTGTTAACAAACAAACAAAACCTGTGAAGTGGTGACTGACCAAATGAATGCCAGTTAGCAAATCAAGGCAACATCACTGATAGTCTTGGCAATGGCACCAATGAATGAGCACGGGCAAGATAAATGTCATTCATCTCAGCATCATTGCTTCACAATGATAGCAGATATATGGCCTTGTTCACACGGCCTCTTCTTTGACCTATCCAAGTACAGGACAACAAAGCAACAAGGAACTTAGTAAAGGAACTCACCGCATGCCTCAAAGATGACCTCGGCCAAGCTCTGTTGTCACTCTGTGTGCCTTCACTTGTCACAACTCCATTGGCCAGTCCAGAAATAATGGAA
This sequence comes from Neotoma lepida, assembly GCA_001675575.1. Lineage (NCBI taxonomy): Eukaryota > Metazoa > Chordata > Mammalia > Rodentia > Cricetidae > Neotoma > Neotoma lepida. Next base: position 9,476 of record LZPO01108173.1, on the reverse strand, counting down.
AACAAATACCTGGCATTCTACTGTTTTCCAGTTCACGGTAGAGATTTCTAACCCATCCTGACACTATTTCTTTCCTTGGATCAGCTGGAGGCTGTTTCTCCACACAGTATTCCAGAGAGCTACTAGCAATAACTGAACTCGGCCTTTGTGGTGGACTATCCTGTCGTCTCTGGTCTGTTTTGTTTTGTTTTTCTTTTAGACCATTCTTAGAATTTTTTTGCTATTTCCTCTCCCTCATCCTCCCTTCCTTCACAAAGCATCCTCATTTTCATTGGAAGGCTCANTTCTCCTACCTCCTAACTTCCTGTCANCCAGTGGCCAGGATCTGGGGGTACAGTGTACAACATGCCTGGCTATAGTGTTGACTCAGGATGCTCTGAGGCAATCCAGTCCTCTATCTAGGTCCGTGCTCATTGGACTTCTGTCAGACCGGCAGGGATGCCCTCTCTTGGTTTAGACTTGTTACAGNTGTAGAGCTGAGAGGAACCAGATGAAGACCAGGAATGGAAACAACAGGATAAAAGCACACAGATGGGAAGAGGCCAAGACTCTGAGACTCAAGTTCCTGCATCTACTCATGCCTAAACTTACCCTTGCACTTGATGGTTACAAGGAAAACTGNCTTATTTTCCTTTAACTGGCCTGGCTGGAAGGTACTGATACCTGAAACCAAGAGAGTAAGGTTTCATACAATACTTCTTCTAGTGCATTCCTCTGCTTCTCCAAAGTCAGATATCCCAGGAAAAGACTCTGGGGGCCCATCACTTAGCCAGCTTTATCCTACCTTGGTGGAAGAGGCATTGAGGGCCATCTCTTTCCAATAGGAAAATCCCATCTGGTACAATAATCCAAATAGTCCAGAGGCAAAGCCATGCCAGCGGGGTGTCAAAGGGCCTAGAGACCCACTAACTGCTGGTTCATGGACTTCCTTCCCATACTTTTTGCCATCTAGATGTCCCCAGCACAGAGATGCTCACCACCTTTCACCAATGTCCTTCCCAAATCTGCCAGCTCTGACCTTTCAAATCCTTCAGTAATTAGATCTTTTTGTTGTTGTTGTTGTTGTTGTTGTTGTTGTTGTTGTTGTTGTTGTAGGAATGGGAGGGGAATGGAGGCTGTTTGAAGTCCACAATCTTAGCTATCCTTATTAGCAATGCTCACCTACTTAAGTCTGCATTCATCCATTTCTTCGTACATCAGGCTGCCATGTACTTTCAAACATGGCCCTGGTGTTTAAGATGTCAGTAAAGGAAAGGAATAGGGCCCAGTTCCATAAAGCTGATATTATAGAGATAGAAGCAGGATGATAACTCAATTGTGTAGAGCCTTCGAAAGTGACAAGAGCCAGTGGGACCATGAAGAATGGGTTGAGACTTCTTGAGGGTAGTTCTACTGTTTTAAACTAGGTGGTTTACGTCTACCTCCCGAACAATATGATATTGAACTCCAACTTGAAGGGAGACATGACCTTTGCACAGTCAGGACATTCGAGCAGAACGTAAACAATTTATTATTATTTTTTTTAGTCCTCAAACTCCTGAACAATCAATTGTTTCAAAGAGGCTGTATGTATTTAATAATCCAGGGCCATAGCCGTACACGAACCTGTTCAAGTGAGTTACTTTCTTTTTTCTTCTTTGCATGTTTAGGGAGAGGACAGGCAGAGCGGCTTGGCTGTGAGCAGCCGGGAGCTGGAGAGCAGTGTTTGTGGGAAGTGTGCCGACCTCACAGTTTGCCTGAGACCCACCCTGACAGGGCATCAACTCCATAAACATCTGGAAAATGAAGTTTGTACCAGAGGATTCTGATAAGCAAGCAGGCGGCAACTCCTGACTGGGGTAGTTCATTTATTTTACTTTTTGCTTTTTCAACAGCAGCTGAGGGTGCTGCATCCCAGGGCTGATCTTTGAGTCCCCAGCTAAGGAGTGGTAGCTGGGAAGGGGTTCCTTGGCCTGGGATATCTGGAGAGAGGGGGAGCGGGGGGAGGGGGGAGCATTGGGCGCCTTTCCCATGTGTGTTGGGGTGCATTCATTCCTAATCTGTCCTCCCTCTCTGGCTCAGCTGCTTGACAGAGATTTATATGCCAGCGTCATGATCGCCCTGGATCCTTTGAGGAAAACATAAAGCAAATCCCCAGGATTGGGGCAGGAGGGAGCAGCCATCAGTTACCCAAATGGAGGAAAGTCAGGCAGCTGTGTACAGCTCCTGTGGTTCAAGGTGCATCTTGGGGCTTCAGGCCAAATCTCAGGTGCTGCCAGAGCCCCGGCCAGAGGTGGCTCTGAGTACTTCCCACAGACTCTAACCAAGGGACCACAACCTTGCTCCCTGGTAAGACCCTCCTGCCTGCCCAGTCAGGGTCCTAGGAGTGGGAAGCATAGACAAGTACCTCTCAGCTCTTCAGAGCTTCTCAGACCTCAAAGATTTGCAGGTTAGGATAAGCTCCCCTTGGGGAGTTCACTGCCTTTTCTATACTTCCTCACCAGGAAATGGAGAAAGATATAGAAGCTCACCTGGTTACAGAGAGGGCTAATAGTGAAAATCGTATGAAGTCTTTGGCACATCCTAAGTCCTCAGGACACTGGCCTCCAGCATTACTGTTAGTAATAGAACAATGTGCAGGGACATGCTTACATCAGAGCACACAGCTCCGTCTGGGATGCGAACTCTCAGAATCTTTGAAAATGTCTCTCAGCAACAGTCCTGGGCCTGTGAGATGAATCAGTGGGTGTGGTGGTTTGAACAAAAATGGCCCCAAAAGGGAGCAGCACTATTAGGAGGCATAGCTTTGTTGGTGTGGGTGTGGCCTTGTTGGAGGAAGTGTCACTGTGGAGGTGGGGTTTTGAGGTCTCATGTATGCTCAAGCCGTGCCCAGTGTCACAGTTCACTTCCCATTGTCTGTGCAAGATGTAGACCTCTCCAGCACCATGTCTGCCTGCATGCTGCCATGTCCCACTATGATGATAATGGACTAAAACTCTGAAAGATAAGCCAGCCTAAATTAAATGTTTTCCTTATAGGAGTTGCCATGGTCATGGTATCTCTTCACAGCAATAGAAACCCTAAGTAAGAGAGTGGGTAAGGGTATCTGTTGTCAAGGCTAATGACCTGGGTTCAATCCCCCAGACACGCATGGGAAAAAAAAAAAAACTGACTGGACTCATGCAAGTTGTCCTCTGACCTCCACACAGTCTCTACAGCCCATGTGCCTACACGCACACATACACACATACAAATAAATAAATAAAATGCAGTAAAAAATAAAATATTTTTTCAAAAGACTAGTCCCCCAGGAATATGATAACAAAAACCTTCTGTTTTATTACTTTATTGTTATTCTACAACCGAGCTGGGGTGATGCGACTTGCATAGCCAGGGCCGGCTGCAGCAGGGTAGTTAACCTGTCTCTCTGTGGGGAGTATAAACCATATACATTGGCACCAGCCCAAAGCCTGGGAGAAGTCAGACTGTGCAAACAAAGTCTTTAATGGAAATCATCCTTCTGTCCCTCCAGTCGTGACCTGGTCATTTCAGCACTAAAGACACATAAAATTCAGAACAAAGTCCCACAGGAATCATTGGCCGCAGCAAGACATAAATCCTGCAGGACCTTGCTTAGCATCATGGGACTCAATGCACTGGTCCACGTGTCTATAGGAATTCAGCACTTGGTATCTACCATATACAAAACACAGTGCCAGACAGTGAGGGTGACAGAGTGAACAAGGAGTACAAGATATGTATCACCCATCAAGAGGGCAGGAAGAATGCCAGGGGACAGCAAAAGTCACTTCAGGCTTTGGGGAGCGGTCATAGCTTTCTCCAGACTCTGGCTTCTGGGTGAACAGGACAGNATAAGAGAAGAATGAGATACCCCCATTGCTTTCAGGAGTCCTAGCTCGGTTCAGAGCTACAGCAGCACACAGGAAACACCCTCACATTTCATTTTTAAAATACTGAACCTGAAAGAGTGGTTATCACTGGAACTGCAGCACAGCAGAACACAAGGACTCAGGCCGCCCAGCACAGAGCAGACACCTCCCTCACTTAACAGGGGGTGACCATGGAAGGACATACTCCATCTCTGAACCTCAGTTTCCCCTCTAAAATGGGGATTACAGTTGCACACCTCACTTGGCTATGGTGAGAACTAGATGACTTAGTTCGACTTACACATTTAGAAGAAATCACAGCATGTGGGCCATGCGAGAACTAGCTGTGACGTCCTAACATGCACTTTTATGTAAATTCCGGGGGTCAAACTCAGGTCACTGGGCATGGGAGGCAAGTATCCTTACCTGCTGAGTCATCTTGCTGGTGCCAATCAAGACATTGCTATCATTGTTCCACTTGTAGAATGCTATATAAATAGAAGCAAACGCTGTACAGTGTTTGACAATTGGCTTTTCTCAATCTGCATAATTCTCCTGAGATTTACCAAAATTGCTATGTGCATCATTACTTTCTTTTTCATGGCTGAGTAGTATCCCACAGTGTAGATGTACCACAGTTTGTTCCTCCACTCATTCACCGAAATGCATTTGAGTTGTTTGCACAGGGTGCCCGTAAAGAACAAAGATTCCTGGGCTTTGTGTGGATATGAGTTTTCACTGCCTGCCCTGCTATCAGTGCTAAAAAGTGAAGGTATTAGGCCTACAAATACAGTTCACTGACAGAGTACCTGTCTAGTGAGTACAAGATCAAGACTCTAGGACAATTCCTAGGACCTCTCCACATGCCAACCAGCAAAAGATCCTTTGGTCTGTGGCCTCACAGTATTGGGTAGAGTTACTGACTTCTCAAATGTTATGAGAGAAATACATACATTTTAATTGCTGAACGGTCAGTAATATTGGACCTTTGTCCTGTGCTTATATGCCACATGTACATCCACCTGAGTAAAACATCCACCCATTTCAGTGAAATGTCTTTGTGACTGTGTTCTATGTGGATTGTTTGGGTCTTTTAATGTTGGGATTTTGGGGTTCGTTATATATTCTCAACCACACTCTTGTTGGATATATGCTTTGAAAACATTTTCTCTCCTTTGGCAGCTTGCCTTTTCTCCCTTTGAGCAAGGTCTTTCACAGAGCACACATATTTAATTTTAATGTGGTCCCATTTATCATTTAGCCTTTTATGGATTATCTGAGCTCAACCATAATAAAATACCATAGACACAGTATCTTAGGCAACAGGTATTTATTTCTCAAAGTCTTGGAGGCTATAGGGATGGCCAAGGTCAAGGTGTCAGCCCAGTCAAAGTGTAGTGAGAGCTTTCTCCTTGGGTTGCAGACCACAACCCAGTGGTCTTGAATAGACTTTCTAAAGTGGAAGTGGGGAGAGAGGGAAAGAGAGAGAGAGAGAGAGAGAGAGAGAGAGAGAGAGAGAGAGAGAGAGAGAGAGAGAGGAAGCAGACTCTCTACAGCTCTTCTTCTTGGACAGTAACTCCATCATGAGGACCTCATCTCATGACATTATCTGAATTTCACTACCTCCCCAAGGGCTACAGCTCTAACCAATCTCATCATTTAAGGGTCAGGGCTTCGATGTGAAAATCTCCATGAAGAGACAAAGCTCAGCCCACGGCATGTCTCGTGCTCTGGCATCAGCTTTAAGAGCGCTGCCTAGCCGTGTGTACTGGGTATTCCCCTCTGAAGTGTTACGGTTTTATCTTTCATGTTTTAATCTCTGTACCACTTTGAGCTTTGTAGAGTGAGGTCACCTCTTGTCTTGGGTTGTCTAGTTTTCCCATTATTGAAATCTGCCCACACTGAACTGCTTTAGAGACCTTGTCAGACAACACTGGGAGGTATTTAATGCGTGTTTCCGAGGTTAGTATCCTCATCCCCTGGTCTGTGCATCTGTCCTCTAAGTTCCACACCATCCTCATGGACACGACCACACAGAATACCTCAACCCTGGAGGGAAGAACTCCTCTCACTTTAGTCTGCCTTTTCAAGATTGTTTTTGCTATTCTGGGGTCTTTCCATATAAATGCTGTAATAAGCCCATCTATGCCTACAGAAAATTTTATTAGAAACTGCATTAAAATTATAGGTCATTTGGGGAAGAAATGACATCTTTGCTTGGTGGAATCTTTGAATCNGTGAACATCTAGTTCTAGTTCATTTTCTACATCTTTAATCCTGACCAAAAGCAACCTGGAAATGAAAGGGCTTCTTTCATCTTCCACTTCCAGGTCACAATCCATCACTCAGGAACATCAGGGAAGAAACTCAAGGCAGGAACCACGGAGGAATGCTCCTTGCTAGCTCACTCTCTGGCTTACTCGGGCTCATTCTCCACTAGCTTCCTTATACAGCCTAGGCCCACCCCTCCAGAAAGGTTACCATCCACAGTGGGCAGGGCCCTCCTGTATCAACGAACAATCAAGATAATCCCTCACAGACATGCCCATAGGTCAACCAGATAAAGACAATTACCCAACTGAAACCTTTCTTCAGATGATTCTAGGCTGCCTCAAGTAGACAGGCTAACAAGAGAACTCCACCCCTCTGACAGCTTGACACACAAACACAGAACTTTAAACCACACACTTTCACTTCCTTGTCCCCAAGAACTCATGTTACTATTACAACATAAAACACGATACAGCTTTTAAAGTCTTACAGTCTTTAAAATTTTCAACACTTTAAAAGTCAAAGTTCTCTTTAAAAACACAAAATATCTTAAATGTGGGTTCCTATAAAATCAAAAACAAGTTCCATATATTCTTATTCCAAAATGGAAGAGCTGGACATAAAAAAGTCACACTTAAGCAAAATCAAAATCGAGCAGCATAAATCCAAATCTTGTTGCTAAAACTCTGACTTCTGAGACTCACTTGCTATATTGTCTTCTGGCTCCAAAAGACTTGGTCAGTCCCACTTTTTGGGTTCTGCCATCACACACAACTTGTCTTATAGGCTCATGTTGGCTCTACCTGAGACCTGCTGCTATTCTTGAGGGTTCCACACTCCTCCTGCCATCTCCAATACCCTGGGGTCTCCACAGCAGCAAGGCTTCACCAATGGCCTCTCCTCAGGGATTCCAACCCTGCCACATGGTACCAAGTCTCAGCTTCACTACGTGACCTCATCAATCCAGTAGCTTTCGTGCCTTCAAATCTAGTGTCCTGTGGGTGACTCTTACACATTGCCAAGTTCAGCTTGGCATGTGGTCATGCTTGAGATGCAGTCTTGGATCCCTTGGACCACAGCTTCTGAGTGCTGACCATGTAAAAACAAGTTTCTATTTCCCCAGTGAAGCCTAAAATATATCACTTCAATAGTGATGAGCTCTTGTCATTCACAGCTAATTCTTCAGCCCTAGCTGATCAGTACCATACTATCCCAATGAATGACAAAGGATTTTACTTCAGTGGTGCTTATGTCTTTTTAATCACAGATGATTCTTCAGCTCCAGAGGATAAGCACACACAGATTCTTAATTCAAAAAAAAGACAAATAAACAAAAAAAAATCACATGAATAGCCACTGTCACATATCTAGATAGAATCTTTGTTTACATGTGAAACTTGACAAGCCTCCATACTCAATATTCCTCTCAATACTCATATCTTCCAAGTTCCAGTAGAACATCCCATTAAACTCTGTACACTAAAAGACTTCCCCAGCTCCAAGTTCCACCTTCAGAGGAAATGGTACTACCACAGTAGGCTGGGCCCTCTTATATCAACTAACAATCAAGACAGTCCCTTACAGATAAGCCCACAACCAACCTGATAAAGAATTGCTCAATTGAGGATCTTTGGCTAGGTGATTCTAGGCTGTGTCAAATTGACAGTTTAAGTTAATCAGAACATTAATAAGATTGATTTCAACCATGGTTCATAAACTTTGGTGTGTATATTTTATTATTAAGTGCTTAAGTCCCCTGGAGTGTTTAAGGAGGCACTGTATTCCAGTTTTGGTTCTCTCCTGTGCAGGACTAGTAAAGGACAATGTGATTGTTGATTCCTGTGCACTGAGCTGGGACTTTGTTGAGCCCCCTGGGTCTAGGAATCATCCAATAGAATCTTCAGGACTCTATGCAGTATATCAACTGCCAATAAAAATAATTTCCTCCTTTCTAATCTATGTGTTTTTCATGGTGTCCTATTCAGATTTAACTACCAAGTCATCTGAGGAGAGAAACCTCCATTGAGGAATTGCCTAGATAAGATTGGCCTGCGGGCATATCTGTGGAGAACGATCTTTATTGTTACTTGATGTAGGAGGACCCAGTCCACTGTGGGTAGCACCATTCCCTAGGTAGGTGGTTCGGTGCTATCATAAAAGAATGTTAGCTAAGCATGAGCCTACACTTGAGCCAGAAAGCAGAATTCCTCCATTGTTTCTGTTTCAAGTTCCTGTTTAAGTGCCCTGACTTCTCTCAGTGACCTAGTGTGAGCTAGAAGTGTAAGATGATAGAAATCCTTCCCTCCTGGAAGTTGCCTTTGGTGAGAGTATTCTATCACAACAACAGAACCTAGACCCAGTGTCTCTCCCCACGTCAGAGTACCCTTCTAGGTGCCAGTGTAGGCATGGTCTTTATATGGAGAACAAACACACAAGACAATCAGGTAAAGCCATGTCCCCATAAGAGATCATTTTGTCTAGAGAATGACACAAGTACAGGCAGTACCAATGGCATTTAGTGAAAGGAGGCCAGAGATAGCTCTGAGCATCCTACCAGGCAAGAGCAAAGAATTATTCTGCCTCAAGTGTCAACAGTGCTGAGGCTGAGACACTCTGGGTTAGAGTAAAATCCTACCCATCTGCTCTCCCACAGGCTCATAGCTGGGCCCTGTAACAAGCCTCCACTGGACAACTGAATTGCATTTCTTTGAGAATGTTGAGAATGTTCATTTCAGTCCCCATCAGTTTTGAAATCATCTTTGAAATTCTATAAAATTCATCAAAAACCATACACTGATTACTAGTTTTCTCATATTAAAGGTAAAATCAGTACATCTATAGGGTTATAACAGTTCACACCCCCAGTGCTTTCTGACATCTTGACAGAAAAAAAGCCTTTGAATATTAGCCAAGAACAAGATCACACAGTCAGGGACATGTGCCTTTCTTTACTATTCAAAATACAGCCTTTGTTGTTTATTGGGCTGAATCATTTTCTCCAATTACTTAACAACCACAACAACATAGTGTGTTCTAAATAAGCCAAGGGGCCATCTTACCATCAGAAAATGGAAGACCCTATTATAAGACTCCACAAAAATTAAGTGTTCAATCCCCCAAAAAAACAAACAAACAAAAACTCCTAAGAACCAGGTTACATGGATCCCTTGATCAGGATCCAGAGGAAGCATCATCAAAAGATATCAAGGCTTGTGTTATTATTTGACTGAGTTAAGAAACTAAAAACCCCAGGGGGCATAATCCAGGTGCTCAGAAAGGAACCCTTGTCTCCCAATTCACATGCCTCTCTCTCTCTGTCTCTCTGTCTCTGTCTCT
>LZPO01108172.1:88960-117461 GCA_001675575.1 Neotoma lepida | reverse complement strand
AAAAAGAAAAAGAAAAAAAAATAAGTGGGGACTATGTTTCTCCTTCCTGGAGTAGGTATTCCTGGAGTATTTACATAATTCATTAGAATGGTTCTGCAATGGAAATTTCTGTCTTCTTATTCACTTATTTATTCAGGTACTCAGGAATAGCAGTAAAGGCACAGAAACTGTGCCCCATTGCCCTATGTGTCCCCCCAACTTCTCCTCACTTGTGTGCATGCATGCCTACCTCTAGGAATGCACTGTACCTAACAAAATCCACACCTCTTTGCTGGAATTTGAACTCAGAGCTTTATGGATACAAAGCATGTCTGTAGTACTGAGTCCCCTGCTGGCCCCCAACAATTTTAAGTAATACATTCTTTTATTTTCTTTTGTATGTATGTCTGCTCTATTCATGGGAGGAATATTTTCCATTTTAAAAATACTGCATTAGAATAAGGAAAAGAAATATATGTATATGATTGATAGATGATAGATAGATAGATAGAAAGAAAGAAAGATAGATAGATAGATAGATAGATAGATAGATAGATAGATAGATAGATATTTGTATCCATGACCACTTGTATCTACAATAAATGACAGAATTATCATGGGTGTCACCAAATCTGATTCATAACTACACAGACCATTTCTGCCTCTTCTCAATGCATCTCTATAAATTCCCATTCCAACTGTGGGAAATATGGATCTTACCATATCTCAGTCATTTAGTTAATTGATTAATCAGAGTATAGATAGATAAATACAGAGATTATATAGACAGACATACAAATGGATGATAGATAGATAGATAGATAGATAGATAGATAGATAGATAGATAAATAGATAAATAGATGATATAGGTATAGATAGATAGATCATACATGCATACAAGTATAGATACATAGACAATAACTACATAGATATTACACAGATACATAGGTGATAGATACATACAAAGGTAGATATATAAATAAATGCATATATACATGATGATATACATAAAGACATAAATAATACATGCATAGATAAATATATAGATATAGAGCCATAGATAAAAAGCTGATATAGATAAACAAATGCATAGATATAAATCGAGAGCCATAAATTCATATATATATAATAAAGACATATAATAAATAGATATTTGTAGCTACATGGATATATGCCTAAACATATATATGAGAGATATACAGCAATAGCATATATGGCAAAATTGTTCATCTGTACCTGGATGAGAAATAACTTTTTATCAACTAAATAATATGCACCTGTGCAATTCCTTTTGCTTTAATCTGACATATGCCATTCCTTTCTAGAGTTGAGACAGGGCTTCCACCCACCCTACACATACCCTACACACATTGGATGAGATTCCTTAAACACTTGGAATGGTTACACACAAATTCTCCTGGGATATCCCACATTCATATTGTCCTTTGAGACTTTGAGTTCCTGAATGATATCATAAAATTGTATAACTTAAACTTCACAGTTTGACATTTACTTCACAATGTGGCACATGTGTAATGTCCCACATCTACTAGAGTATCTACAGAGTCCTTTGACTATCCTATCAAGTCCCTGCCCTGTCCTCTCCTCTTCCTGAATGCTGGCGATCATCTATCTTCTTATAGTCCTCATAGTTCTACCTTCTCTGGAGTGTCACATAAGTGGAGTACATCTCAAGACTGTCAATATCCCATTGGAATTGCTNGCATATGTATCATTTCTATTCATTACTGCATAGAGATGCATGGATTTACTATAATTTGTTTATTTACTCTCCTTTTCAAGATATCTCAGTTGTTTCCAATGTTCAGTGTTTATGAATAAAACTGCTACAAACCTCTGTGTTTGGGTTTTTGTATGACACACATTTTCAACACTGTTAGCGAATACCAAACAACCAAAGAGTATAATTGGAGTCTATGCTAAGACAACGTTTAGCTTTGTAAAAATCTGCCACAATTCTTCCAAAGTAATTACTATTTTTCATATTTCAGCAATAACAAATGAGAGANGCCCTCTCCCCTAACTCCAACATTTGGTAACATATGGTTGTGTGTTGTGGTTTGTTTGATTTGGATTTGAGGCACACCACTGGGAAGGCTGGAGGCCTTCTGAGGATTACAAGATGTATTAAAGAAGTTGAGGCTAGTTTAGGGAAGCTACGCTATAACAGACATTAGGAGAACCAGAGGCTCTTGGAGTGTGAGAGGANCAGGAGAAGATAGCTTCTATAAAACTACAACTAGAGGATGTCACCCCAAAGCCCTGGAGCAAGGAGAAAAGCTGTTGACAGAGGTGTAGATGTCTGAGGAGATGCCATGTCTTGTCACTATGACACTTAGTAACTTATGGAGAAATTGCAAAGCCACATTAGACCCAACATACAAGTCAGATATTACAAACTCCTATCTGGCTTCCATCCATAATCTTTCAAGAAATAACTGGTTTCTATCTTCCACATTTCTTTTCTTTTGTAAAATTTAATGTTTAGTTTATTCTTTGAAGGTTTCACACACAAATACAATGTATTTTGATCATATCCCCACACACAAGCCCTTTAACTCCTTCTGGATCTTTTGCAACTTCATGTGTTCTCCTCCTCTTTTTTCTCCTTCCATTCCTCCTCCCCCTCTTCTTCTTGTTTTCATAGCTCCCTGAGTACAAAATTAGCACTACCAAAATGTATATGGATTTGAAACTATCCACTACCCTAGTGGTTCTCAATTTTCCTAATGCTGTGACCCTTTAACACAGTTCTTCATTGTGGTGACCTCTAAACATAAAATTATGAAATAATTGTTGATACTTCATAACTGTAATTTTGCTATTGTTATGAATTGTAATGCAAATATCTGATATGCAGAATATCAGATATGTGAAAGGGTTATTTGAATCCCCAAAGGGGTTGAAACCCACAGATTGAGAACCACTGTACTAGCATTTGGTCACCCTACCTAGGCTACATCATTGAAGAAAACCATGCCTCTTGCATCTCTCTCTTCCCTTTTTCCTCAACCCTGACAATCATCCTTTTATTTTATTATCTTTGTAGTTTTACCTTTTTCAGAATTTCATATCACTGGAGTTATATGATGTGTGCCCTCTCTCCCAGTAGCCATCAACTGCTAACAGTTTCTCAACTGTAGGGGGTCTCATGGGCCCCTCTCTCATTGATTTTTGCATGNTGTCTGGCTTGAACTTGTGCAGTTCTTGTGCAAACAACCATAGCTGTTGTGAGTTCATCAAGGCAACAGCTATGTCATGTCCTGAAAACATTGTTTCACAGCAGTTCTCTCTGACCTCTGGCATTTAATCCTGTCTACTCCTCTTCCACAGTATCCCCTGAGCTTTGGGGGAAGGGCATATAATATAGATGTCCCATTTGGGCTGGGCACTCCACAGACATTTNTTCTCTGCACTTTGACAACTTATAAGTCTGTGCATTAACTGCTGCACACTGTCAAAAGAAGCTTCTCTGATGGGGATTGACAACTGGTTTTATCTATGGGTATAAAGGTAAGTTTAGAAGATGGTTTGATACTCTATCAATTTAGCAAGACACACAGTTCTCCTCTAACACATATGAGTTTGCCCAACCACAGGATCTTGGTCAAATTTACAGTACCAGGCATGAGTTTCCTCCTATGAAACACATCTTAATCCAAACCAGAAACTAGTTAGTAACTCTGGTTATATTTATACCACCATTGCACCCATTCGCNTGTCTTGCAAGGCCAATCATTATTGCAGCTCACATGGCTCACACCCAAATGAGATTGTTGCTGACTCCCCTGCCCCCAGAAGCCTGCCTGACACTTTCCAGTACTATGACAGCTAACCCGCAAGGACTAAGCTTCCAGGCTGACACTAGTTTGTTTTCTTAATGTCCTATGAGCAAAACGTGTTGTGTCTTTAGCAGTAGAGTCTTATCAAGTTTTTTCAAGTAACCAAGAGCAATGGCAAATGCCTGTATTCTTTTGGAGGTCTCTGGGAACTCCCTGACCAACTTGGAGGGAGGTATTTCACACCTGGCACTAGGCATTTTGTTTGACAAACTATGGCTTTTGGGAGAAGCATTAGTCCCTATGTAGGGTGACTCTACTTTCTCTCTCTCTCTATCTCTCTCTCTCTCTGTCTCATGTGTGTGCTGAATGTCTTTCTCTTCACATACACACACACACACACACACACACACACACACACACATATATATATAATATATATAGTTTGGTATATCTCTCCAGATGTTTATATATATATGCCAATGAGAAAAGTATATAATACTAATGAAAGGATAGTTTCGAATGGAAAGGGGAAGGTAAGGAAGACAGGAGGAAAAATAATACTAAGGATGCTTAGAAACACCAAAGAAAAAAATCATGCTCTAATTGGAATATGTATGTATATATTGGATATATATATATGTATGTATATCCATTTCTTCCTTTCTCCTACTGAAATAATACATGACTTACTTATTTTACATCTTTGATTGCTTTCTACATAGATATTTTAATTGAACTCTAAAGGCTTTGTTATTTTATTTTCCACCATTTTGTTTAATTGATTTGTGTATTATTTATTCATATAGGGGCTAAATCTCAGGCTGACTTCAAGCTCATTGTATAGCTGAGGGTGACCTTAAACTTCTCTGGGTATACTGTGTTTGTGCCCCTAGTTGGGGAGGAGGCCAGAAGTCTGGTCCCAGTGTCTTCCTCAACCACTCTTCACCTCATTTGCTTGAGCCAGGATCCCTCCTTGAACCTGGAGACTGCTCCTTTTGCTAGACTGGCTGGCTAGCAGGCCGCAGGGATTTTCCATCAGTGTTCCCAGCACTTGGATTACATGCAAGCTGGGGGACACCTAGTTTTGTATACTGTTTGTATGTCTGTTCGTTTGTTTGTTTAAATGGGAGTTCTGGTGAATGGGAGTTAGGTCCTCATGCTTACACAACAAGGGTTTACAAACTGAGCTTCTCCCCAGCCCTGGAACTTCTAATCATTCTGCTTCCTCTTCAGCAGTGCTTGAACTTCTGATCTTCCTGCCTCTACCTCCCAAGTGCTTGCACTGGAGGATTGTGCCATCATATGCAGTTTATGAGGTGCTGGGATCAAATCCAGGGCTTTGAGCCTGCTGTGCAAACATTCTACCAACTGAGCTACATATGCCCAGCTGTCTCCAAAGGCCTGCTTTCTTCCTCCTCTCCCCTCCCCTCCCTTCCCCTCCCCTCCCCTCCTCATCTCTTCTTCCAGTTTCTTCCTTCCTTCCATTCACAAATTAACAAATTTTCTAAGGACATTTCATACATATTAAGTTTTGGTTGATTCTCATCCTCACGCCGTTCCCTTCCTTCTCCCTGCTGCTCCCTGTCCCCATGCCTTCTGTATTTCCCCTTTTGCTTTTATATTGCGTTTTCTTTGGAACATATTTTTATTATACACACATACAGTGGTGTGTACGTGTGTGGCCATATGCATACCATGACTGGGGGAATGGAGATCAGAGGACAACTTGGAGGGGGAGTGGTTCATTCTCCATATTCATTCCAGGATTTGAACTCAGGCCTTCAGGTTTGGTGGCAAGTGCTTTTACCTGCTGAGCACTTCACAGGGGTCCTTATGCCACATTTTCTATTATTCTCCCAACCCTCTCCCCTAAAAGCTCCCCCTTCTTAAGGATCCCTTTCTGGTTTCCAGATCTCTGCCCACATTTATTCCCACCTAATATACATACAAATGTTTTAAATATGACCTTTTCTCTCATTTGTCATTTCTGTTATTATTTCCAAAATATTTACTTTTACTACCTTATCACTCTACACATTTCATACTGAATCATAAGCTTAATATTTTTGCCAATTTTTTATTCTTATATAATTTTTAAGATAACCAGAAAAAAATTGAATTTCAAACTTTGAAAACAATCCCAATCTTACACCCCATATTACTTAAAACTTTTATCTATAATTTATAAATCAACAACAACAGAAAAAAAAACAAAATGAAAAAAGCTAACCCATGAAGCATGTTTATAGGGAAGGCACTTTTTTAAAAAAAACTCTTCGCATGTTTCAGTTTGATGTCCTCATGTGTGTGCTCTCAGAAGTCTGGCTTTTGTGTGATCAGGAAGCAATCTCACAACCATAATAAAGCATCAGAAGGCTCGTTTGTTTACACTGAGGGAGCTGCATGTTCGCAAACCTTAGAGAAAGTGGGAGAGTAGGTAAGAGGGTGTAGTAAGGTGAGTAAGAGATAAGACTCACCCAGCAATTAAAGCTCACAGAATCCTTTCCCACAGTTCCATTTATTTTCAAAGTGTCTGACAGTGTATGATGAGATGCTTCTCCTACTCTCTCTCACCACCAGAGGATGTATTCTTGGAGCACAATCCAAATACAGTGCAACCACTGTGACAATTCATAAAATGCTAGACAGAACCCAATGAGTAGCGTCTCAGCCACTGATAGTTGGTATTTTCAGTTCAGATCCCATGTTTTCAAATTTACAAGTGTCTTAACATTAGTCTTAATTAATTAATTAAACTCCCTAAAATCAGCCAAACCAAATCCTCCTTTTGGTGTTTTTCCTCATTTGAAATTTTACACATAGAACTGAAGACTGAGATGTCTAATGCAGTCTCCCAGGGGAGATGAAACAAAACCACATTCTAACTTCTTCTCACTAGGAACAACTCTCCTTCTCCTTGTAGATTTTGTAACACATTCATTGCATTTTTATGATGTTGTTGTTGATGATTTTACTGTTTAAGTGGCTTCCATGCATAATCCTAAAATTTTGCCTAGTGTTTCTAATAAAATAATGACTTTTATCTACCTCATAGGGAAATACATATATGTTAAACAATTCACTCACATGTGTACATACCCACCCAGTTCCACACATATACACGTGATTAAAAAGAAAATGAATCTTAATATATAAATAAATAAACCTTAATATATGAAATGTATATTTACATATATATAAATGAATCAAGATAGTAGGAAAAAGGGGGTTGTATTGTGTAGAATCATACCCCCTCTGAAGTTTTTCAGGGTTCTAACCCAGGACTGTCCACGTTTGGCTGACCTATGCAGACCTTATCTGCTGGACCTGGGATCTGAGGACCTGAAGGAATGGGGAGGACTACAGTCTAATACCGTACACAACCTTACTTCAGTTTCAGTGTACTTTTATACATGGATGTAACAAAGAAAGTAATGATCCAAGGATGGTTGTTGAAGTTCAGAAAAACACGTAAAAAACCATCAGTAAGCACATACTAAATATTAACAGAGCAACCCTTCCCCAGAACTTTCTCAGGACAGACCAATTTAAACACAATTGCCTGGTATGTACAATAGGTTATATCTGGGAAAACAAGTAAGCAAGGCAGAAGGCCGTATCCAGATTCACTGACCAGATTAGGTTCTATAGCTATGTTCTGACATCCAACAAGAATAAATATGTTTTATAAATTGAATTTAAATATTTGTTACAGGAGGCACGAAATTACGTCCAAGAACAGTCCAGGGAACAAATGCACCTGATGTAAAAGGCCCTCTGCCTTTTTTCTTGGAGCCTCTCCCACAGTTCCCCAAGGCATGTTCACCATGCATAATACTTTTGACCATGTCCCAACATCAGGATGTGTGTAAGTGAGCTTATTTAGATAAAGGGACTTTGCAGATATAATTGAGGATATAGAAATGAGATTATCATGAATTAACTATGTGACTCTAAATCTCACCGAAAGCCCCCTCTCAAGTACAGGGAAAAGAAAAGAGAGGGAGGAAGTCATTAATGAGAATGGAGTAGAGGTGGGATTACATCCTGATAAACTCCCACAAGTTGAGAATATTGAAAGTNTGGAACGCATGCTGGTGCTTGGGTGCCAACTCTGGAGCAAGGAGCTAAAGGAAGAAAAGAGGCTGGTAATCAATCTCTGTCCCTCCCTACTGTCTGCCCTACTGTACCCTAGCTGTGCTTTGCCAGCATCTCTGCATTCCCTGGGCTCCTGTGCAAGGGGATTGTTCTAAGTTTCTGATTTTCCCAGTGACCCAGTTTGGGAAAAGAATTAGAAATCAGCTGGCTTACCTGAGATTTGCAGTAGGGAAGGAAAGCAACAGGAACCTTATGAATGGGACCACGTGGGTGGATTCAAGTTGCTGTTGTGGGATGTTGTGTTATGTGCTTCACTTTTCCATCTTAGAAGGCATCTTCCTGTTTACCATCAGCTACCTGTGGATGTATGGATCCTCCACTGTCTCTCTGTGTAAACTCTAAAGAGCAATCCAGCCACAAAGGAGAACTGAAAGTCCAGCTGTGCTTAGACCTAAAGGTGGTATTCACAGGTTATTTATAGCACGATATCTCCTCCTGGGGGAGATAACCAGCAACAACACCCTTTTAAAAAAGCCACCCTCCTGTAGACCAACCTGTTGAAATCAACTCCTCGGAAACCTCCTTTTCCATGCATCCTTGACTTGGTATGAATTAACTGAGACTCACCATCTAGCAAAAGAGCATCCAAAAGCCCTTGGTAGNTAACTGCAGATGATGTACTCAAGAGCTCAGTTAGTGTGGTCCTGGAATTGTTTGTTTAAAAAAACAAAACAAAACAAAAAGACAGCTGTCTTTCTGGAGGAAAATTTGTTCCTTATTTTACTCAGATATTGTTAACAGAATGCACCAAAGCCCTCAACTTGCATGTACCTCAGGAGATGAGAAGCGAACCCCAAGAATAATCATAAATTCCATAAGTCAGAGACATTTTAGGACCTCCTACCCATAGCAAAATATAAACTATCAAATCTGGCATATCCCACCAGGAAGAGGGAGGCATATACTCCACTGGGGAGAAGGAGGTATGCCCTCTGATAGGCTTCTTTGGGTCTGGAAGCAACATAACTCATGGGGGCAGGGCGAGGAGAGTTGCTGCTTTACCAATTTGCAGGTTCACACACAACTTATCACTGAGTTGGACCTACATTATAAAGGAGTTCTTCAGAAGAACCATTGGTTGAGATAGCACTGCTGCTTTGGTCATGCTGCCTGGCTACTCTGTAGGTATTAAAACTATTAGATGTCACTAAGAGTATCATGAAGTGGAAAAACATCGCAGCACAGATTCCTTGGGATTTCGAATTAAGGCTATTTTTTTTTTCCTACAGGGTAGAACCAAATCTCCTTTACACAGCACCCATGTGTATTTAGGCCTGGTTTGAATCGCCTAACAAAGAGAAATCAAGTGACTACACACACGGAACTACCCATTTTGTGGCAGGATTTACCAAGTCATAATGTCAGGAGTGGACAAAACACAATCTCTTAGAAGATGGACAGTGAACTCTCAGCCCTGAACAAGAGCAGCACAAGAGACTCTAGTGAATTGCATAAGGAATGTGGGAGGAGCTGCCCAAGACACACACCCAGTTCCCAGAACCTGCAAGCATGTTAGGCTTCATGGAAGACAGGAAATAAGGCTGCAAGTGAAACTAACAATGTGAGTCAGTGGACTTTAAGACAGATAGTCTTGGGTAGGTGAGTGGGCACCGTATAAGCACAGCGGAGCTTCCAGAAGGAAATGTAACCATCAATTATCTTGATTTTAGCCTGATGAAGCCCACATCAGATTTCTGACATATCCCTGGGTAGCAAGAGATAAAGACAGGAGAGGCCCACTTTTCTTTGCTTGCAGTAACACACTCGTGGACTTTCTTCCTATTCCCCAGTGCAGAGATCTGCAGGCTACCAGGTCCTGGCCCCTGTAGAGGGAAACACTTCTACCAGGAGACACGGAGAGATGTCACTGAACTCTAGAAGCTATAGCCTCTGCCTGTCACTTCACAGACTTAGCATCTAAGGAGCAGCAGATTACCAACCCAGCTCATAAGTAGGATGAAGGGCTGCTGTGACACTGGGAGGGAGGGAAGGATGTGACTGCCATTCAGGTGATGTATCTGAGTCTCTCTGGATTCCCCTTTCCCAGATTTGATAGTGAACTGACTGTGTGGAAACAGTAGCTGGGGAGAAGACACAGTGGCTAAAACAAGGATGAGGACCTGAGTTTGGATCCCCAGCACCCATATCGAAGTCAGGCATGATGACACATGTCATAACTCCAGCACTGAGGGTGTAGGGAGCAGTGGCAGCAGCAGCAATGGGCAGCAGCAGTGGGCAGCAGCAGTGGTGGTGGAGACACAGGTGGATCTTTGAAGTTCATAGACCAACCAGTCTAGCCAAATAGCTGGGCTACAGGGCCAGTGAGAAAACTTGGGTCCAGAAATAAGGTAAAACATGATTAAGGAAGATATTTGAAATCAGCTTGTGACCTCCACATTCACACACACACACACACACACACACACACACACACACACACACACANACACATACACACACACACAGGAACAAAAACATGCATACACTCACAGAGCTTAGAAAAGAGGAATAACAAAATGGGTATATGAAGAATGAACTACTACTACTTGATGATAATAATAATAGGAAATATATTAAGAGATACGAATTTCCAATGCCAATATCATTATTAAAATGATAGGCATAAAAGACATCATACATATAACAAAGAAGGGCTATGAACAACCCTACACACTTACGTTCCACAACTTTGAAGAAATGAACCAAGTCCTTAAAATGTACAATCCAAGACAACTCCCTGGATTACCCTATAACAACTAAGAAAATTTAATTCATAACTAAAATGTTTCTGAAAAGAAATATTCACACATAGATATTTTAGAGGAGAATTCACATTGCTCTTCCAGGAATTAGAAGATTATAGATTTCCTAACTTACGTTATGAAGCTCATATTACCTGGATTTGGAAACCCATACAAAGAAAGAACAAAGAAGAAAAAAAGGAAATAAAAAATTTCAGAAAAGTATCTTTCATAAATGCATGCCCCCAACTCCTTAGTAAAATATTAAACATAACTCAGCAATATTTTTTAAAATTGCACTCTGTGACTAAGTAAGTTTTATTCTAGAGAAGCAAATCTACACTTCATTATTTGGAAAGCAATCGTATCGAAGAAAATCACATGATTCTATTAGTAAAAAGTATGCCATAAAATTCAATACCTCTTCATGGTTTTAAAACTGTCAGGCTAGAGGAAACATTTTTCAGTTTGATGAAAAGAATCTAAAAGAAACACCCACAGCTACTATAATTCTTAATGATGAAAGACCAGCTGCTACATTTGTAAGGTTAAAATCAAGGCAAGAATACCCATTATCACCGCTGGATTCAGCACAGTGCTGAAAATCTAAATAAGGCTTTCACTTTGGGAAAGATTTCATGAAGAGTGTAGAAGATAAGCTACAGTTTGATAAGTATTTTCAAGCCATGTATCTGAAGGTTTTTTCAAATCTAGAATATTTTCTAAAGCTCTAGGACTTCAACAATAAAAAGCAAACAAAAAAGAGCCAAAGACATGAACAGATATTTCATCAAACAAACTATACAAATGGCAAGTAGTCAGGCAGGGAGCTGTTAAATATCTCTACTATCAAACACACATGGGGAGGGATTGCAGAAGTTACACACCTATCATAAAGGCTAAAACAAAATACACTGGCATTAAATGATACTGGTGAGGATGTAAAGGCATGATAAATGCTGTTAAGAGGAAATACAAAAGGGAAAACTGACAGTGTTAAAAAATAAATATGAACGGTACAACTACCTTATTATCTTGCAAATTATGATCCTGAATATTTACCACAGAGAAATGGAGCTTAATGTTCACTCCAAATCATNTATGAGAATCTTCATAGTTTTATTCATAATAGCCCAAACTAGAAACAATTCACAAGTTCTTGCATGAATAAACAGAAAAATAAACTGACATACTGATACCATTGAACAGTATTTGGCAATAAAAAGGCACATAACTTATAAACATAACTCAAATAAGTCTTTAGAGAATTGAGTTTAGTGTAAAAATCCAATCCCTCAAAGACTGGGTGCTCCTTTCCATTTACATAACATTCCTTTAAAACAAAACAAAACATAAAACCAGAGCCTANAGAGAGGACCTGAGTTCAGTTTCCAGCACCTGTGTCAGGTGGCTCACAACTGTCTGTAACTCCAGCTTCTGGGGATCAGATGCCTCTAGACATTTTGGGCACCTAGACTCACACACACACACACACACACACACACACACACACACACACACACACCCCTACTCACACACCTACACATAATTAAAATTAATAAAATGAAGCCTTTTTTAAAATCACAAAACCATACACATGGAGGGTGTACTGTGTTGGTGACAGTCACAGACAGGATGACAGTGGGAAAGAAGTGGGTGTGGTTTGAACACTGCCANGTGGANGAAGTACAGCAAGAGGGATCTGCTGCATATTGTGTGCAAAACACAAAATATACAATGCATAACACAAGGATAGACCAATAAAGAATCCTGGAGTAACTTCTGTATTTTAATTGTGTGGCTATCAATAATAAAGTATATTATAGCTTTGTAAGCATTGGCTATTTATAATTTGATATCTTTGCAGTGAGGATGCCATCAGCATTGCTTAGGTCCTTGGGCAGAAAGCTCTACGTGAGTAGTCAGATGACAGTCTGTGAGTAAGCAAGCTTAGACGACTCCAGTTCCAGCCATCTGATTTCCAGCTGCCTGGAGCTAAGTCGGTGTGAGCCAGACTAAGTGTCCTCAGAAGCCTCCCCTGAGCTGCACATTTGGTGCAAAGGGAACGCTTGCTGACGTTCTTAGTCACTGATTTCAGAGTGGTTTATTACACAGTGATGGATGATGGGGGAAAGGTGACGTTTGCTATGAATACTCCATGGAAAAAGAGAAGTGTATCTTCATTGAAACTTGTGGGGGCAATGATGGCATTGTGAAAAGCATCACCAAATTGAACAATTCAAGCCTGGTTTCTTTCCATTAAACCTCAGAGAGGTTTCATTATAACCACCATAACTCCAAATTACATATTGAGTAAGTCATTTGCTTAAGAAGTTTTATACCACTAATGGCCATAAGACACAATTTCAGTGATATATATAGTTGGGACTTTCAAGTGGGATGTTGTTTGAATTTTAGGGGTTTGTGGCTAGATTAGCTGAAATTGGGATATCTTTGAAGTATTTTTAAGATATTGATACATACATATTATTGACTTAAAATTAGAAATTATTATTTGAGGGCTAGAGAGATGGCTCAGTGGTTAAGAGCACTGACTGCTCTTCCAGAGGACCCAGATTCAACTCCCAGTACCCACATGGCAGCTCACAACTGTCTGTAACTCCAGTTTCCAGGAGATCCAAAACNCATGGCAAAACACTAATGAATAAAACAACAACAAAGAAATTACTGTTTGAAAATTGGTTTTATGAACTATAAGTTAGTGTGGCTTATTAAAATACACATTTTTGTAAGTATAGCTGACGTGTCAGTTGCTTGTTTCTAGGATAAAATATCTGAAAGAATGGTGGAAGCACTGCTGCTTGGTTCCTAGTTCAAGGGTACAGTTCATACCATCAGGGAAGTAATTGAGGGAGCGGCCACATTGTGACAAGGAAGGGAAGAAGTGGTGGGTACTGGCACTCAGCTCTCATTCTTCCTTTTATTCAGAACTGCAGCCCTGGAATGGTGCTGCNAACAGTTATGGTAGGCCTTCCCACCTTAATTTAATTGATTCTAGGTAAGTCCTTCCAGGNGTGCTGGGAAGCTTTTCTCCTAAGTGACTCTAGATGCTGTCAAGTTAATAATCAATATCAACAACTAATTACTGATGTAAACTCATCTGTATATTCACTCCCTCCAGCAAATCACCCAGGCTGCAAATGCTCTCCTGTGTGATTATTCATTTAAACTCTGCTATAATACCCTGCCGTGTTAGCATGGCAGACACAAGAAGATAGATGCAAAATTAGGATGGACACAGAAAGCAGAAGTCTATTTCTTTCTGTTTCCTGTTTATCTTTCAAGCAATCAGTTGAATATTTCTTAATATTCCCCCCCTTGCCTAGATTAAGCTTGCTCCACCTGGGAATTCCTAGGTTATCTGCTCAGGAGCAGTTTTCTGCTTGTCTCCTCAAACATAAAAAGAGCATATGAAACTCTGAAAAAGCTATTCTAAAAAAGATTCATAATCTCATTACCAATATAAAATTATTCCAAATTCCACCTTCACTTTATCAGAATGAGTTCATTGTATGTGTGGTTTCACCCACAGAGAAACAAAGTGTGTCTTCCCTGACAAGGTTAATATGTAATTCTCTTNAAAATGTTTCCTTTTTTCTTTTTTTAGATCTGGTCTGGATATGTGGCCTGAAATTCTCATCTTCTTGCCTCATCCTTTCAAGTGCCGAAGTTACAAGTGTAAAGTACTATGCCCAGCAATAATGTGCAATCCAGACTTCAATCCCCTTTAGTCAGAACACATCAGATTATTTTCTTCTTTAGCCGTTAATGATCAAAATAAGCGAGTCTAGCTTGTGTTTGTTCTTCTGTCTCATGGTTTTATTCAGGAAAACTGCAGGATGAACCTGTTTAGCCTGGCCCGACAAGAACTTCTCTGCTATCTGCATAGGCAGCATAAATTCAGTGGTCACCACACCAGTGTGTGGCCTTTGACCTGCACATGAGGTTTCTGACCAGCAGGGGGCAAGGAAGCTCTAGAGCTCTGGTGCCAGCGGCCAGGGGGCGTGGCTTCTGCATCCTTGACGGACAGCTAAGGAAGGATGCAGGCGAGGATGAGGTAATAGCAGGCAGAACGAGGAGGGCGTGGGGTTGTTCGTGTGTGTGTATGTGTTTGTGTGTGTGTGTGTGTATGTGTGTGTGCGAGTGTGAGTGTGTCCGTGCGTGCGCGAGCTGGAGAGAAATGCGAGCCTCGGAGCTCGCGCCGCGGACACGGCCGGCGCTGCACTGAAAAGAGAAAGACAGAAAGTTCCGTTTTTGAAGAGACTGCAAAGTTAAGGCCCGGCCGTAGCCGCTGGGGTCGGGATGGCGCGCGTGCTCTCGGCACCCGGGGACTAGGGAAGCGTCCGCGGGCGCGAGCTCGCCCTGGCGCACTGCCGGGGAGGGGCGACTCCTTCTGGAAGCCACTGAGCAGAGCCGTAGGGAGGGGGAGCTGTGCCCCCGCGGTCGCACGGAGAGAGGGCGGAGGGCGTGACCGTGCGGCGCGATCCACGCGGGCGCCCGCGGAGCCCGAGGCNCAACTGGTGCGAGGCGGGTGCAGCGTCGCTCGGGCCGCGCGCCCCCGGGTGGCTTTGCAAGGCGCGGCGGCGAGTGCGCAGGGCCGGGCCTTTGCATGAAGCCGCTGGACCCTTCGGAGCAGCGGCAGCAGCGGCCTGTCTCTTATACACATCTAGATGTGTATAAGAGACAGCCATGCTCCTGGCCTCGGCCGTGGTGGTGTGGGAATGGCTGAACGAGCACGGCCGCTGGCGTCCCTACAGCCCGGCCGTGAGCCACCACATCGAGGCCTGTCTCTTATACACATCTAGATGTGTATAAGAGACAGAGGAAGCGCAGGAGGCCGGGCCCGGGAGGCGGGCAGCGCCGCGCCACAGCCCCGGGCTCGCCATGCTCCTGGCCTCGGCCGTGGTGGTGTGGGAATGGCTGAACGAGCACGGCCGCTGGCGTCCCTACAGCCCGGCCGTGAGCCACCACATCGAGGCGGTGGTGCGCGCGGGTCCCCGCGCNGGGGGCAGCGTGGTACTGGGCCAGGTGGACAGCCGGCTCGCGCCCTACATCATCGACCTGCAGTCCATGAACCAGTTCCGTCAAGACACGGGTGAGCCGCCCACATCCCTTGTCTATCCCCGGAGCTACCACCCTCGTGGTCATGGGTTGTGGGCAGTTTCTCTTACTGGTGTCAGCGATCGGTGTTCTGGGCAGGTGCTTCCCTTCCCTAGATCCTCTCAGAATCCCATGACCATCTCCAAATAAATGTCCTTCCAAGTAGTTTAAAGTGTCTTGATTATGCAAACCCAGCTGCAGCCTAGCAGCAGGAGACCCCCTATCTGCCCCTAGTGGCCCTTTGTGCAGGAACTCCAGGGCTTTGCAGCCCCCAAGCAATGCTTAGCAAGCAAGGCATTGTGGAGCCCCTTGGCTGNTCAACCCTTGGCTGACCCTGCTTTGTTTCAAGCACTCTTGGGGCTATACATGTCCCCCTTTTAACCTTACTGTCTCTCTTCTATGGACCCAGCTTTCCCAGAGTCNGCTCCTGGATGTGAGACTTGGGGAGCAGAGGGATCCCCTGGCTCTAACTGCAGTCTAGTGTGTGGAAGTGTGGGAACATTACTAGGAAGAGAGAGTAGAGCCAGGGGTTCCGGGGCTGGAACATCCTGGATGTGGAGGCATCCAGAGATGCCTCTGCTTGTATCCTCTAAGCACTGAAGCAACAGGCCAGAGCAGATGGAGAGAGGAGAGAGAAAGACTGGGCTCTGGAATGCCTGGCCAGGGAAGCTGCTCCCTTTGTCCATGGAGGAGGAGGAAGGGAGTTGGAGGAAGGCTAAGAAGAAACTGTCCCCAGGTTTTTTCTTAAAGTAGCACACNAGGGTCACTGTGGCCTCCCCAGGCACTGAACTCTTGTCTTTACATAAAAACTAAGTTGCCAGCAAGACGACTACAAACCTCCCAGCTGTGCAGCCCTTCTAGCCCCTAGCCAGGAGGGGAACTGCAGAGGTTAGAGTGGGTTAGGAGCCCCTGGAGAGAGAAGGAAATCAGTTGCTCTCTTCTCTGGGTCTAGTGTGTTCAAGTTTAACAAGTGACCTGGGGTACGTTTCTGTCTCCAGAGAGTAATCTTTTCAGTTGGGGGTCATTTCTGGAATTCTGGCTGGCCTTTCCCAAGGGTGTAACTGCAGAGCCTGGAGAAGCAGGTGCNGTGCAGAGTGGGAAGAGGGTATGAGGAGGAGGGCCCTGTGGCTCAGGGAACAGCTGCTGGACAGGTCCTTTGAAAGTCCTAGGAAAACCCTCACATCCTGTGTGCTAATTGGAATTGTCATGGGAAAGAAGTATATTCCTCCCTCTTGTAATCTGTAGTCATAACTGTGAACAACCTCTTTGCCAAGAACTGTATGACCCTGGCCAATGGAGGAAAAAAATTTTTTGGGAAAAAAAAATTCCAGAAGTTTTAGCATCTGGCGGGCTTGAGCCTTGATGGAGAAAGCAGGGAGGAGGAGCTGAGAGGAAGNGAGAATAAAGAGGAATACAGGGAAGTGGAGAAAGAGAATGAAATGTGGCCAGAGAGTCTGGATATAAGATGTCATTGTGCGTTTGGGTAGGGGATGTGGAAGTAAGGAGTGGAGCGAGCAAGGCCTCAGATGGAGGGCGAGCATGTGTGGGGGCTGTGTGGAGGAAGCAGCTGAGCCATGGAGGTGGGATCAGCAGACCACCTGACAGGGAGTTCCAGGCCTGCTCAAAATAAAACAGCAAGTTTAGCTCTTCTATTTCAGACTAAGTCTGTGCAGCATATGGAGAGCCATTCTAGCAATGGGCAGCCCCCATTCCCTGCCCCACTGTTAGGACATCAGAGGGTTCAACTGCATTTGGGGCTGTTTAAGATGGATGATGTAGAACTAGGAGAAGTCATGACCTAGACGTTGCTTCTAGAGAACTTGGAGTGAATGACAGTATCTCCTTCCCAGGGTCTGTCTGCTGGTGGCTCTTTTTGGGGCAGTAACCTATTGCCTAGTGACTATAGCAGATTACTCACGACTGGAGCGTCTTCTGTTTTATGTCTGAGGCTGAGAAATAGCAGTGGTCCTTGGCAGTACTCTGCCACTGAGCTGTTTCTTCTGCCTCTGCCCCTTTAAAAATATGATCTAGGTATTTACTTAAGGCTGGCCTCAAACTGGCCAACTACCTGTCTCAGCCTCCCAAGTGCTGGGATTGATTACAGATATACCTCCTCCAGCCTGAATCCTTTTGAAGATTGCCTCATGAGTGTCACATCCACACTGCTTTGGCTTCATCACCTCTTTCCTGCATCAAGATCGCTTTCCTAGGCACCTCTCTCCTCCGTGTCAAGTGCTAGGCTGGGATGCTGAAGGCATACGTAAGGCTGAATTCCTAGAAAGGCTGGGCCTGCCAGGGAGCTTGTCACTGCAAATTAGAATTTCTTCATGTCAGCTCTGACCCCTTCTGCTCCCTTCTTCGTCCACACAAGAACTCGGTTCCTCTCAATATAGACCATTGATGAGACTATAACGTGGTAGGAACTTTAAGCCACCAGCTCCCAGGCAACCTCAGCCAAGCCCTGGCAATGTTTAATTAAATTACTCACTGTCTCCAAGCCACACTGTAAAGCCGGGAACCAGAAAAAAGTCCCTATAAAGACAGACAAGCTGGAAGTTCCCTGCCTAGAGGCAATTCCTCTCTCTTTGGTTGTCATGTTTTATAGGCATTTGACGTGAGCGCTTTCTCTTTTCAGAGTTGTATGCCCGGATACCTAGTGAGTTTGGTCTCTCCATTCCTCAGAGCTCTTGACTGTATCCAGACTGTCTCCAGGGAGATGGCTGGGAGGTTGCAGGCACCCATCTGCCTGCTTCTGTTTGCCCTGGGTTCTCCTTCCCCAGACTTTTGCAGATAGGAGCTGATTTGCATTCTAGGCTACTTTTCTCTAGGCATTCGGGCTGGAGAATATTGAAGAAGGGAAGGAGGAAAGGGGTTCCGGATCAGTCTGTATGCCTTAGTGGAGTCCTCTCCATCCAAGGTCCTCTACTGTCATTTTCCTTCTCTTTTGTAGTGAGGCCTTCCCATAACTGTTTAGGTCTTTTCCTTTGTCGATTGAAGAGAAGCCTTCAGAGTCCCTTTCTTCCAGCATAGGCATCTGTAGGTGCATGGCCCGGACCCCTGCACCAGCAACGATGCTAGTGAAAGTGTATGGATGCAAGAGTGAAGTATTTCCAGCTCAGAGTTTTTAGTACTAGCATGTCTCTTTTTATCTTTAATGGAAAGGGTCCAATGGAGTGAGTGGGATTACAAGATTTGACAAAATCTCTCCTGTTGCTTCCTACCTAGTGTGGGCACAGGAGTGGAGGAGGTAGACATTGTGATTATCATGTGGATGCATCAGTATAGAGGACATGTGTCTGTGACATGCCAAGCAAGTTCACAGGTGTCTTGTTTAATCTTCACAAGGATTATATGAAGACTAATTATTCCCGTTTCATAGAAAAAGGAAGAAGCTGAAAGAGCTTAAATTGNTCAGGAGTCCCATGTCTGCTTCCTGCATTTGTGAATGTTGTGGACTGACTTCACGTGCAGTGGCAGGTGTGGGGCCATATCGGGAATAGAACATCCAAGCATTTGCCCTTATGGAGCGTTCTACACTTAGGGCGAGGTGAAGTCATGCTGGTATGAGAAGCTGAGGATTTGACAGTGTAGACTGTAAAAACACAGGTCTGGGTTGGTTACATGTCAGAGACCTTCGCCCATGACCAGAGCACTGTCTTCTAGTTCCCAAGAGACAAAACATCTTCGAAGCTTTTGGATGAAGGTGTCTGGGTAGCTGGAAGAAAGCCATTTTTTCCTTCTTTTCCTTCCTCTTTGGTTTGTGAACATCCTCTATGCCTGCCGTATTGGAGACCTTCTCCCTGGGTCGTCACACCATAGTATAAGATGGAATTTCTCCATACGGTCTAATCCATGGTCCTGATTCTAGAATAGCCCAGGGCTAGACTATTCCAAATAGAGCAGTCTCTAGGAATAAAATCTCACCTTCTCTCTTCTCCCAAATTTTTGGTTCTGAGGTTGTATATTTTTAATGACTACTCTGTAGCGCTGAACTAAATTCAGTAACTTTGTCTCCAAAAAACTAGCTCATCTTTACCTTCCTCTGTTTGCTACCATTTTGCAGTTTCCTGGTCTTCCTCAGGATTCTTTGACTCATTCTCTTATTCAGAGCCTGGGCGGCTAGTATATCCAGGATTGCAAAATGTGTAGCCCTTTGGTTGAATTTTAATGTGCATGAAGAGAACTGGATTCCCAGACCAGGGAATCTTGGGTCTTAAGGTCATTGCTGGGCCCCTGGGGGTTGTGAACAAGTGGCCTTGAACCATCATTTTCAGAGAGTCCAGCTGCCCATGCTCAAGTCCTTCCAGTCCTCTCTGTAGGGTCTCCCCAACTCTCCTTTTGCTTTCTCTAACACCCGCTGCCCATGCTCAAGTCCTTCCCAGTCCTCTCTGTAGGGTCTCCCCAACTCTCCTTTTGCTTTCTCTAACACCCACTGCCCATGCTCAAGTCCTTCCCAGTCCTCTCTGTAGGGTCTCCCCAACTCTCCCTTTGCTTTCCCTAACACCCGTCCACCACTCTGAACTGGTTAGGAGAGCAGCTTTGGTCTTGTCACTTATACTTAAAACCCTCCACGATCTCTTCCTTATTCAAAAACAATGCCCATCACAGCTTGATGTTCTAGACCTTCCATGCCCTGGCTCTAGGTTGGTCCTCTGTGCCTTAAGTTTTCCCACTAGTTCTGAGGTTTTCTCCACCCCACCTGGTCACATGGTTCCCCCTTGAAGAGATGCCTTTTCTTTCCATTTGACTATTGAAATTTTCTTTATTTTTCAAGTCTTATTGGCCATCTGTCTCTTCAAAAGTTCTGCAAACCATCATTACTTCAGTTATTAATCACTATTTATTGAGACCCCCACCCCTCAGGCTCAAAAAATGTCAAGCCTATGGGATAGTGTTAGGGTAAACAGTTTCATG
This sequence comes from Neotoma lepida, assembly GCA_001675575.1. Lineage (NCBI taxonomy): Eukaryota > Metazoa > Chordata > Mammalia > Rodentia > Cricetidae > Neotoma > Neotoma lepida. The sequence continues at coordinate 96,744 of LZPO01108172.1, read as the reverse complement.
CTTGCTGTCACCAGATTGAGGGTCTAGAGAGGGAGGCAGGTCCTCATCTAACTAGCCACATAGATAAATGTACAAACTGCATGTTGACATCAGTGCTGTTAATTCAGAGGGAGAACCTAGCATGGTGAAGGGTCCAAGAATCAGAGAATAGCAACGGGAGAAACTGAGGCCAGTGTGAAAGAAATGTGTGCAGAGTGTGTGGAAGAAGGGGCTGTAGAGGTGGGTGAGGCAGGGGATTTGGGTCCTGGCCAAAGAAAAAAGTTCTGGGAAGATTTAAGCAGAAAAGGGTCCAGTCATTTTCCCGACAACTTGCATTTCCTTGATGTCCTTTGGCTCATTCTGCATCATAAACAACCACTCACACATTTGCCTTCTAACTCCTTTTGAGACTGCACTCTGCTCAAGGAATGCTTGAGTTTTGCATTCTCCATAGCAACTAATGGGGTGCTGAGCAATATGCGATCAATGAGTAAATATGATAGTAGCCAGAGTGTTCAATCAATCACAGCACAGTTTATGGTGCTTTTATAACTGCCAGACATTGCGTTAGGGGGTGGAATACAAAGAACCACATAGCTGTATCCCTGCCCCCAACTCAACACGTAAAAGGAGAGTAAGCTTAGATGTCTAAAAACCATCAGTCCAGTTCTGCACCTAAAACTTCCCGAGGGGTGGAGACTAGAACATTTCAAGAAATGGGTGAACAGTGGCCTAAGAACCGAAAGAGGGAATTTCAGTAAGTGAAAATGGCAAAGGGTTGTGAGTGGTAAGATTGTGGTGTAGACGTGTGGTATATAGTTAGGAATACATGAGAATTAAGGGGTTCTGGACTTGACAGAAATAGTGGAAAATACAAAGTATAGGAGAAGATAAACTAGGAACATGTGTATATTGCCAGGACATGGTCTAGAGAGTTCAGAGAAAATGTTCAAACTTTTCCAGGATTGCTAACTTCCTTGTCTAAAAACCAATTGATCAAACAAGCAAAAATGTCTTGTAAGTGCAGTTGTAAGCACTAATCAAGTGCATTGCCCCTATTCCCTAGAGGGAATTTACAAANGTCTCATTAAGCTCTCTGAACTTAATTTTCTTGTCTGTAAAAGGTGTTTTATAGGATTGCCATGGAAGTTGTATAGCATGAGTATCTGTGAGCAGCCAAGAGTAAAGTCTGTGCAAATAGACCAGGGCGATTTTGTATTTTTTTCTCTTCCCCCATATCTCTCCCCTACACACACACACACACACACACACACACACACACACACACACGTGTCCTCTAACTGCACTTTTCCTGTAACATCCATCTCAAGGATGAACTGCAATAATGATCACCATTTGATTGAGCACTCGCTGTGTGGCAGGTTCCTATTTGTGGTTTGATGTTTCTCCATTTAATATTCAAATCCACCTGTTACAGCCATGCAGAGCCCTAAAGGAGGAAGAAAGAAGGCTTCCTCCCACTGCAGGAAGGGATGGAACCTCCTCCTCCGTGGACCCTGGGCTTTGTTCCCCAGAAAGCGGACCTGCTGCTGAGGAAGGAAGTGGAGGCTAACCCGGGCACTTCCCCCCTCCATCCTGATACCCCAGGGCCCCCAACAGAGGTCCTGGCACTGAATAGAGAATTGTTCTGCTTCTCCCTTGTGCCTCTGAATGTTGATGTTTTGGGTTATTAAGGGGCTTGGAGATGGGGTGGGGAGTAGGTTATGACCCTGGCAAAGGCCTGAATAACCATTGTTCCTTTCTTTCCCCCTTGAATGGGATTCTGTCCCAGTCATGGTGTCTCCCTCTGGGTTGGGGGAGGGGGTGGGTCAGAGGCCAGGAAAGGGGAGCCTTTTCCCACCACTTCCTCAGATAGAACTTAAGCTGGCAGATGCAGGGACCCTCAGCAGCATCTCAGAGCCCTCTTTAACCTTGAGCCTTGATGCTGATGCCATGAAATGAGTCCTGGTTGGAGAGAGAATTTGGGATTAGGATGGGTAGAGGAAAAAGAGGCAGCAATTCTGTAGTCCAGATCTCTTGTGGGCCTGCTGGGTCATCTGTGCTGTCCCATTTTCTTGTTATCACCCTGGCTCTTCCAAGCCCACAGAGAGACCATTGAAATGAAGAGGACGCTATTTTTAGAAGGATTGAGTTTCTTGGGAGAAAACCTTAGATAATTATGAAATGATTCTCGTGACCATTGAGAATGTTATTATTACTGATAAACTAGTGGGAAATGAGTGAGAGTTCTCTCAAGATGATGCCCCATCTCCCAATAACACATTTTCATCTTATTTTTTTTTTACATTTATTTGTTTGGGCAGGGTAGGGGATGGGTTGAGCCATGACATGTGTGTGGAGATCAGAGGGCAATTTGTGGGAGTTGGTTTTCTTTGTCCACCATGTGAGTCCTTGGGACCAAATTTGGGTCATCAGGTTTAGAATCAAGTTCCCTTGCCCCTTGAGCCATCTCACCATCCCAATTCTTCCTTCTTTTTATTGTGCTCTGAAAGAGCCATGGTCAGCTTCATTGCCATAACCTCTGGCCTTTTAGATGGAAGCAAAGTTGTCCTCCTCTCTTCTGGACTTGCATGGTTCCGTGTTCTTTTCCTCCATAGCTCTGAGTGCAGGGCTGTTCAGAGAGGCAGAGATGGCCTATGAGCACTTTTCCCTGTGAGAGTATTTCTCTGCCAAGTGAGAGTTACCAGACATGTGAATTCCTATGCATTGACTACATAATCACCTTCAGTGTTTGTTTGTTTACAAAAACTCCCAGGGAGGAGTTACCCCGTTTCTCTGAACAAGAGTTGATGGAGGTATCCTTATTANCTGGAAGGTGAATTGATTGGTCTGCAAATCAATACACCTTAACCCTGAGTTTGGAGGTGCATTCTGCTGCTTGGCAATGTTTCCCGTGCTCTGCATGTAGCTTCATCTGCTTCTGCTCTGGAGTGGTTGTAGACTCCTGAATGAGTCTTATTCAAAACTGAGTCTTATTCAAAACCCTACTAGGCAGCGCAGGGTCCACTACACAGTAGAACTGTTGTTATGTTTACCTGTGACTCTAATACAAATCAGTGGTATTCTCCACCAACTCTGACACTCTTCTGTCTGACTTTGACAGGGACCCTACGACCAGTTCGCCGCAACTACTACGACCCATCCTCAGCCCCTGGGAAGGGTGTGGTGTGGGAGTGGGAGAATGACAGTGGTTCCTGGACGCCCTATGACATGGACGTGGGTATCACCATCCAGCATGCCTATGAGAAGCAGCATCCCTGGATCGACCTCACATCCATCGGCTTCAGCTACATCATTGACTTCAGCACCATGGGCCAGATCAACAGGCAGACCCAGCGTCAACGCCGTGTCCGCCGCCGACTAGACCTCATCTACCCCATGGTCACAGGCACTATGCCTAAGGCTCAGTCCTGGCCAGTCAGTCCTGGAACAGCCACCTCCCCCCCTGCACCACCCTGCTCCTGTCCACAATGTGTTTTGGTGATGAGTGTCAAGGCGGCTGTGGTTCATGGGAGCACTGGGCCCCTTCAGCCTCCAGGAACACGAAAGAACATGGCTCCCTCTGGAGTAGGCAAGCTGCCCCCACCACCTGGCCCTGGGGCAAAACCACTAGACACTGCAGGCACCANCCGGGGCCCAGGGATGTCTGCCCCACCACAGGTGATCCGGAGACAAGTCTCTAATACACCAGCTGGGGCGACTCTAGGCTCCCCCACCAGCCCACAAGGAAACAACAGGAAGACTGGAAGGGTGGCACTGGCCACTTTGAATCGGTCCAACCTGCAGCGACTGGCCATTGCCCAGTCCCGGGTGCTGATTGCCTCGGGGTAGGTGTTCCCATGGCTGCCACAGAGCAATTACCCACCTCAGAGATAGCATGTGACTTACCTCTGGGTCAGACAGCAGGAGGGACTGGCTAAGACAGGCATACCTAGTCTTCTTAGGCTGAGCTGCCCCTGGCAGGTGGAAGCCNTCATGGTGTGGACAGGGAGGGATTTCACACTGGGGCACCAAGAGGTCTGGATATAACTGAGGTTTTGCCTCTTAGTTGACATGTGGTTTGAGGCAAGACCCACACAGGAAGCTCTGACTTCATCATTAGTAAACACTGCAGATATACCCATGTTACAGCCCAAGTGAGGACAGATGACCATGCTAGGAAGTCTTTGTCAGCATTAGTTGAGTTTCTACTGTGTTCTGGTTTAAGGATTTTATCATCTGGTTTATAATCTTTATAATGACTCTGGAGACGTTATTCCACTTAACAGATAAAGAAAATCAGGTATGTTATAAAGTCTGGTCTTGCAGTACCCCTTCCCTACCAGACATTTATGTCCGTACAGACATACAGTAGGTGCCAAGCATGGATTGCTTCTTCCATCCCCATCTTAGCATTCTTATGACATGCTGGTGCTGTTTGAGGTACCATTAGTGTTTCTTATGTTCTTAATAGGAGTGCCCAGGTCCCTCACCCACCAAATAGAAGTGCCCAGGCCCCTGCAGTTCCTGCAGCAGCCTTTGTCTGACATGCTGGCTTCTTGTCAACTCATCACACCCAACCGCCCTCCTTTTGTCCCCAGAGGTCTGGCCCTGCTGCTGCATTGTACCCCAAAGGGTTGAGATGGCTTTAGAGCTGAATGGGTCCCTAGACTGAAAACCCAGGCTGCCCCGAGGCACTGCCATAGATGTTCAGCTGGGTCTCCAAACATCTTAGCATAGGGAAAGGAAATGGAAGAAGGCATGCAACTGGAGGGAGGAACACTAGGCTGGAAGAGCCTCTCTTCATGCCTCTCGTTTGTATAAGCCCTAGGGTCTTTGCAAGGGTCAGTGTCCCTATGTGTCAAATGATGATTCCAAGTTTACAGAACCTGCTCATTGTGGAAACCTCCATGGATAGAGTTGACTCCTTGACAAGTCCCACATATGCTTGCCCATATTATCCCATTTCTTTCACGGATGTATTTTAGGTACNGGCCCTTTGCTGAGATTTATCTTTCCTTGGAGGGTCACCCAGCTCATGTGCAGAGAAGTTGGAACACAAGATTTTGTTTGGTGTTCCATCATTGTTTTGTCTAAAGCCTCAGTGACGGTGAAGGCAGCTTATAATGCTAGTCAGAGGCATGGTGTACTCATGACTTCCTCCATGGTGAAATATGGGACAGAGGGGAAGAGGTGCCTGGATCCTGGTGCTCCTCTGCCCTGGATTGCAGCAGAGTTCTAGGTGCTCTAGCAGAGTTCCAGGGTGATTGTTGGCACACAAGAGGAGGCTCTGTGTGCACATGGGAGCCCTTGATTGCTGGGCTTGAACCCAAGCTCCTTGCTGTGCCACTTGGAGTAAGTTTTGCATCCTCTGTCTTCAGTGTTCTTAGCTCTTGAGTGACATTATAATAGTACTTCAGTTCTATGGTTGCCACAAGGGTTAAATGAAGCNTTCAGGTTAGAGACTGCACGGAATGCAGTGGGTGTTAGCTGCAGATGATGATGATGTATCTAACGGTCATACACTCGTCGTGTTACTGAAGTCAAAGCTGAACTGATGCCNTTTACACCTCATTTCTGTCCCCCTTGATAAATGCCCCAGTGACCCCATGCCATTATGGAGACAGATACCCCTTGAACTGCAATGAGTTTGAGGAAGTCAACAGGCTTCATTTCTTTCCTTATTCCTCTACTAAGCTGGAGAAAGGAGTGGGGCAGTACACTTTCTAAAGGGCTACAGAACTGAGCTGCTTTGCTCTGTCTTCCTGAAAGGGAGCCCCCTCCCACCCTTTCTTACCTTTTTCCACCTCCCTCACCCCTCTGCCATTTTTTTTCCAGCTTTTCTTGGCCACTAATGAGCGTGCGTTATCCCCTTTGTCTGGCATTGCCGTCAGCTTTCTGTCATTACACAGCCAGTCCCCATCCTCTCTGCCCATGACCTCTTCAAGCAACTTTCCCACAGGAAAAAAAAAAAAAGGAAGATCAGGCAATGTGGGATGAAGAGAAAGTCTTGGCAGGGAACAAAAGATGCAGTGAATTATTCAGAGACACAAGCAGGAGGTTCTTAAAAGGGGTAGGGAAGTCTGTGCGGGGCAGCAATCACCCCTCTCCCCCCAGAGTCCAGGTTTCTGTACCTCCAGCTAGGCATGGTTGTTGGTTGCCTTAGAGACAAGGCCATTGTCCTTCATGAGGCTTCCTGGGTTGGTGAATAACTCAGAAAACACCAGCTTTCTCACCATGGGGTCTGCAGGGATAGCCTCCCTCATTCAGGCCCCTTCCCTTTACTGTGTCAGCTCTTCTCTTTCCTCAGTTTTATTTTATCAATGGAAATAAAAATTTGGACCCTCCCATAACTGNTAACAGCCCAAGAGGATGGGGGAAGGGCTGTCTTCTGATTGGCCAGCACATGACTAGGTCCAAAGNCTTTGNNTGAGTTGCCTGGAGGATGTNAGAAGCAGGCTTGCAATTGGACTGCTGTTTCCTAGGGGCTCACGCTCAGACAGCTGAGGTCCCAAGGGCAGAGGACAGATTTTTCTGGGGTTTTCATTTTAACCTGGAACCATGGGGGAAGGGTAGACAGGTGTTGCTTGCTCACAGTCCCCAGCGCTGCTGGGCTTTCAACTCTGCCCTTTACACCTGATACCCTGTGCTCAAGAATGTGAGAAAACTGGATTGTTAAAGCAGGAAGTGGCAGAAAGCAAGTCCTTCGACAATTGGAAAATAAAAGTGTAAACAGTTGCCCAAATTTGCACAAGGCTCTGCTGTTTACCAACTACTTGACCTAGATCCTCCAGCCTCACAGGGACCCCAAGGGAGCAGACATTTATCAGGTCTTGTTTACAGCTGGGGTAAAGGCAGGCAGATGTGATGGCAGAATACAGAGGAGCTGGCCAGCACTGCCAAAGGCAAAACCTGCTGAGTACAGATGGGGCAGCCACTCTGCATTTCTCCCCCGACGTTTGGTGATTGGTAAAGCACACAGCCCTGGACTGCACTGAGCTCCACTGCTGCCCACAGACTAGGGACCACATGGTCCCCTTCCTGACACACAGGGGCACGGTGGTCCCACCAGTTGATTCCAGTCTTCCTAAGTGTTCAGGGGTTCCATAAGCAGATTTCCCCTATGTCTCTCTAGACCACCCCCCACACACACACACACACTTCACAATTCTTGGGCTGCTCTGAGGGTTGGAGCATTTCCTGGTTGACCAGATAACATGTGGAAACCTGCCAGTCCAGTTTGTGGGAACAAAGGTGGCCTTTGTCACTCAGATCACAGTATTTTATCAGCTGAGGTGGGGGCCATGGAAATNGTGAAATGGGGCAGGTGCAGAGCTGTGCTGCTCATGCTGGCNCCCGGTGAGCAGCTAAGGAACATACCACNGGACAGGAAGCAGGCTCTTCAAGCCTTTTCAGGTACAGTCTGGATGGTGAATCTGCCCTGGAGGGGGTCCAGGGCCTCTGAGTCACCTTCCTCTCAGGTAGTTTTTTGGGAAATTGCCAAGGGGACACGTTCTAGCCCCAGACCATTAAGGCTCAAGCAGTTGGCTGACTTCATATTATTTGCAGTGTTTGGTCATTTACAGAACCCGGAATCAAAACTGTTCATTTTTTCTTGGTCTAGTGACTCTTACTTAAAGACATCTTTTTCCCTCCCCACATCCGGTCTTGCTTTATTCAGGGAGCAGTTCAGAAAGAAAAGTAGCCTTTTGATTTGGCCAGAGAGATAAACATAACATCCTTTTATGAGCTTCATGGCTTCTGTCTTTGTGGAAAGGCAACAGAGGAGTCTCATCATACTGTGC
>LZPO01108172.1:58959-73436 GCA_001675575.1 Neotoma lepida | reverse complement strand
CAGGAGTCAGTTCTCACCTATTGTTTTGAGGCAGGGCCTTCTGGTTTCTTGCTGCTCCATCTCCTACTCCAGACTAGTCTGCCTGATAGCTTCCAGGTGATTCTTCTGTCTCTACCACCCATCTCCCCACAGGAGTGCTGGNATTATGATGTGAACCACTGCATCCAACTTTTAACATGGGTTCTGGGGATCTGAACTCAGGTCATCAGGCTTGCATAGCTGATACTTTCACCCACTGAGCATCTCACCAGCCTGGTTAGAATCAGGTGGTTGGGAGTGGAATGGCTTTTCCCTCTCCTCAGAGATTATTGGCAATAATGCACCTATTTTAGGATCCTTATCTAGAGCCCTGCTGTTCAAAGCTGATCCTGGGGAAACACCAGTGTTAACTCCTAAGAGCTTAATAGAAACTCAGAACTGGAGCCCATTTCATCTTCTCAGGATGCCTGGTTGATCTAATCTGAACACACACGAAAGCATAAGCAGAGTGTTTGGGATCTTAATTGGTGGGAAATTATTTTATTGGTTTTCTGGATTCCTTGTAATTCATGATCAAGACTTCTAAATATTCTAATTGGACTGACTGGATTTTCAGAATCTTGCCTGATGTTAAGAGGACTAGTCTTGGGGATGTGTTGGGGAAATGCAAGAGGCATGCTTTTAGTCAGCTTCCTTTCCAGATCTGAGAAGCCTACTCAACAAATGTCTGTCTTTCTGCATTTTGAGTGTTAACGGCTATGTTGCTGTAGTGGATCAAAGTTCAAGCATATGTGAGCATATTTGAGTTCCAGCAAACTGCCACAGACCGTAGACAGAGTGGTTCGTAAACAGCAGATGTTTATTTCTTTCAGTACTAGCGTCTAAGGAGGTCCAAGATCAAGGTGCTGGCAGATTCGGAATCTGGCAAGGGTTCACTTCCTGCTCGTAGACAAAGCCTCTTCTCTCTGTGTCCTCGCCAGGAAGAAAGGGCAAGAATTCACTTCTCAGTCCCTTTTTATAAGAGTGTGGATCTCATTATTGACATTCATTTCCATGACCTAATGAACCTCAGAAAGTTCCATATTCTAATACTCACTTTGGAGGTAGTGATGAGANGTTCACATGATTTTAGGGGGTGCATAAGCATTTACCCCCAGATTCCCCATGTGTCTTCCTGCTTTGGAAGCCATACTGCTGGGTTTCCAAGAAATGTAAATGAGACCACACAGTGGTCCTCTGGGGCATCTGACAGGATTCCAATTGATAAGGAAAACTCTAGACCACAGGGATACAGTAAGGCAGGGTGTCTTNGTGGTAAACAAAATTAGCAGTTTGAGATTCCCAGAAAATAGTAAGGAAAAGATTCCCACTCNAGGTCATGTACATCCAACCTTAAGCCTAGTTTATTGCTATTTTAACATTATTATTTGAAAATATATCTGTGTGTGCAATCTTTACACCAAACNTAAATTGTGCTGGAATTCTTGATTCTCAGCTGGCCAGAGGTTTCAACCAGACTCCAAAGTGGGGGCTTCCATTTCCTCCCTGTGTCTCATAATATGCACTATCTTTCCATACTGCTTCAGTGTCACAGGGTGTGGGTGTGTTCTATCCTCCCAAGAAGGAAAAGGATAGTTTGTAACAAGGACAACATCAAGAAAGATTCACTAGTGCCCTTTTCTCAAATTGAGAGTGAAAAGGAAGTCAGGCAAATGTTTTCCACCAAGAGACAAATTTCTGTGCCTCAGCCCAAGATCTGCAGCTAAATGTCTCCACTGTAAATCTCCTGTTAAGACTGCAGTCATGGGCTGGGGGAGTGGCTCAGTGGGTAGAACATTTGCCTAGAATGTGGGCAACCCTGGCTTCCATCCTCAGCACTTATAAACAAACACCTTACACTTGCCTTTAATCTCAGCACTGAACCTATTAAAGTTTGAGGACAGGCTGGAATACGTGAGACTGTCTCAAACAAGCACAAGACTACACTCATGTTGCTGAGGGCTACTCTCCTTCTAGACCTTCCTCTTTATGTAGCAACAGACCCCAAATCCTTGGGACCCAGGCTATGGACATTCACCATCTTGAACTCTTGCTTTCAGTGACCAGATACACTCCGCTCATTCCTCCCTGCATTGCCTGCCAAGCCATTTAATCCTCTGCTAATCCTACAGGAGGCTGCTTCATCTTTTTCCCAAAACATAAGTTTCTGGCATCAAGCCCCTTTGTTTAAAAGTAATTAAAATTTAAAGTAACACATAGATGTTTCAATGGCCTTTCCCTTTCTTCTTTACAAACTATACTTGTCTTGGCTTAACATTAAAAGTCTCCACCTTACAGTATGGATTTAAACCATCTCCTCTCAACAATCCCCTTAGCAATCCCCTTAGTAGTAAATGTCTTTCATATCCACAGGTCCATGACCTTAACCTTGGGCTTTGTTGCAGGTTGGATATAATAAAGACAAGGTCTTTGAAGCTGCATCATACTTTTAGTGCTGCCACTTACTAATGATGGTTCAGTGAGAGACCCAGTCTCAAAAAAAAAAAAAAAAAAAAAAAAAGAGCACACCAGTAAAACACACAGCTTCAGTGGCCTCCAAGTGCACACATATGCAGTTGTGTGCACCCATGCATGTGTACATGCATATGCTACACATGCACACAACCTTTGGGGTGGGTGATCCAATTGCCATTTTATAAGTAAACAAATTAAAGCTCANAAAGATGTTTGAAGAGTCAGAAGTTACACAGTTATTCGGTGACAGAGCCAAGATTCACNCTGTAGTNCCCNAACTCTAATTTCAAATCTCTTTCTCTTTTTCTGGGTTGTTTAGAGCATCATGATGAAGGAAGGGTTGGGGACCTTGGGATGAATCCACTGTCTGAAGACCAATCCTGAACAACTGCCTATGGTCTCTCAACTTTGTTGCCCTAGGTTCTGAAGCTGCTTCTGGTGGCCTGGGATCGCCGTCTCATCTTTGCNATCGGAACCTCCAGCACCACNGGCGAGTCTGATACGGTCATCTGGAATGAAGTGCACCACAAGACAGAATTTGGCTCTAATCTCACTGGCCATGGCTACCCAGATGCCAATTACCTGGATAATGTGCTGGCTGAACTAGCTGCCCAGGGTATCTCTGAAGATAGCACTGCCCAGGAAAAAGACTGAGGTGGGAGGGTACTGGGGACTACGTAGCAGGAAGTGGTGAGAGTCAAGGTAGAAGTTGATGCCATGCCTTCTGACTCCCTCATTTCCCTTCTTGTTCCGTCTCTATCTCTCATCCCTCTCAGCACAGAGGGAATAGATTAAAGTGATGTCATTCATAAATTTTATCTAACACAAACAGGATGTGGGATGAGGACCACCCCCTTTTTTTCCCCATGGAGTTTTCAGTGNTGGGTAGGCAAGAACCTGCACCTCTCCCCTCCCCTAAGTAGGGGATATGGTCAGCACACTTAAGGTATGGACAGTGTCGATGCACTCCATACCCTGGCCTTGTGAAGCTGAGATCCCTTGCCTCAGCTGGCTTCGTGCTGCTTCCACTCTGCTTTAAGAGCAGAGTTTCTGCTTTCTTTTTCCTCCACTGGAGTCAGGGAGCTCTCACTGTGCAAGATTGGGGACAGAGGTGTAGACTGCTGTGACATCAGAAATTGGATGCCTTGGTGTAGAGTAAGGAAATAGTTCTTGCTAAGAGAGTCAGAGTCAAAAGCCTCTGGGGGCATGTTCAGCTCTCATTATAGTCCCTGGTTTCTCTGGGCCCTTCTCTCCTCCTCATGCCATTGACATGTCCATAGGCATTTGGTTCTCAAGTGGATGGAAGGACTCAGGGATTCCTCTCTGGGGTGGCATCCCGTGATGCTGTTTTCAACCCCTCTCTGATCAAACCAGAGCCTGCATTCCACTGAGCATCTGCACTATCCTCAGGGAGAGGAGCCCATAGCCTTCTTCCCAACTCATCTCAGACCAGCTCAGTTTCATCAAGTCACTGTGAGTTGGAGCCCATACTGGGCTCTATGTCATCTGTGTATGTGCATATGTTTGTGTGGGTGTGTGTGCATCACTGGGCTAGGTTGTTGGGAAAGTCCTATCATGTCTCTGAATTCTGGTTCACATGCCAAATCCCAGTTCTGTTGTGGATCCAATAGTACAGGTGTGCCCCTTTGGTTTTTCTTCTCCTTTGCAAGCCCATCTCATGATAAACTCNGACCCTGATTTGCACAGACCTGTACTTGGGAAGATGTGTTGATGTGAGAGCTAGATTGACCCTTCTCTTTCTTATTAATATTAGATCAGAGCCAGCCTCCATCCANTCTTGTTTATATGAGAGCTCAGTTCATCTCCATGCAGATTTGCTAATTCAAGACCAGAGATGTTACTGGTCCCCCTTTCTCCAGCCCTCATCTAGTACAGATCGACCAAAAGCATGGTGGTAGAAACCTTTTTAGTTCATTCCTAACATGGTTAGAAACACATTCTAGTCTTCTTTAACCTGCATCTGGGTGTTGTCCCAAGATCCAGTCTATCCCCAACACCTTCTCACCTTTGGTTCCATTAAAGAATGGATTAGGTGGTCTGGTAAGAGAATGAAGAATCAAGAGGGAACCAATTCCCCTTTGGAAGTGGGTTCTTTGAACTGTGTTTGGGGAAAGTTCCTCTGGATACTAATTTGAATTTATATACCTCATATTTTGAGGGTTTCACACACACACACACACACATATTCATTATATATGCATATATATACATTTATGCATAAGATTTGAAAGGTTTTGATGCTTCCACAATGGTACTTACCTTAGAACTGGAGTCCACACTTTCATGACACCCTGCTCCAGAGACACCTCCTTTTGGGCCTCCAGCATTGTTGATATTGCTGTGGCCAGTAGAATCACTCCAGTGTCCCCGTTCCCTGGAACATGCTGGTGCTGAGTTTTCTTTCATTCTACAAATGGCTAATGGAACTTTAAGAGCTTCCCACTAGGGGGAGCTGTGGTAGGGGAGAATGTTCTGCCATCTTAATCCAAGCCCTTCTGTCACTGGGAGGCCATTTTGTCTCTCTAGCAGACCAGGAGACTGCTGAGCTCTCTGAGCCTGGGCACTGCTGAGCTCTCTGAGCCTGGGCAAAGCTTCTGCCACAATAGAGAAAGAAGCATCAGAACTAAGTGGAAGGCATAGCTCACGGAATTTAAAGTCACACCCATGCCTTTGATCAGGTTAACACATTTCAGAAATGATCAGAGCCTCATTTGAGGGCTTACAGTCATTTTTGCCTTCAGTACCCTTGTTACCTATCTGCCCTGCTTCTTGGCAACAGGGATAAGAAGATAGATGGGAGTCCATGGGTAGGAAAATGAGGCAGTGGGAAGCAAAGAAATGAAAACAGGCTCTGAGATGTGGAAATGGNCAGCGGGGGGCATTCTCACAAAGCAGAAGAAAGGGGTAGCACAAGGCAGAAGAAAAAAGACCCAAGGGGACATCTAAGGGAGTGATTGTTTTATGAAAAACAAAACAAAGCATTTTGAGAGTTAGTCTTCATGCCTTCAAGAATTTCCACAGAGGACTTTGAAATGTCTGTGCCTCATTTCCTTCTTCTCTGAGGATGCTCTGAGGGGCTACCTCACCCTCATCTTCCACTCTTTCAACTTTCTGGGCTGAAGGAACCTTGGAAACCTCCACAGTGTGCTGTCAGTCAAAGCAATGGCTACTACCTTGCTCTTTNTCTTGTGCCAACCCAGAAAGTTGCAGAATTGAGTTCAATGAGATTGGGCCCTGGGTACCAGCTACTTTGACCCAGGGTGTTTCCCAAGAGAAGCCCCAGTGTGCTCTGCTGGGCCAAGCAGGGGACCCCATGCTTTTCCTTTCACAGTCTTAGCACCAGCAGCCATGTTCTCCCTCCCTGAGACTCCAGAGATGACAAATGGGATTGGAGACACACTTTGGGAGACGCTAATCCGTTGCAAAGTTATGTGGTATATNTGTGGTTGTCTGTGCCTTTGTGTTTCCATTCCCCTCTCCCTTTTGTAACATTCAGACTTCTTGTGGTTTTAAACTTGGTCAAAAGTACTTGCCCTGGTACTGCACTGTTGTGTGCATGAGAGGATTGGGAGAAGGNTAACTTGGCTCAAGAAACAACCACTGCCCCCTTTGCTTGTTGGTGGTCACCTATATCTCAGTGGGGGTTTCTGAGAGAGGGCTGGTGAATGTCCAGGTGTTCTGTTTGTAACTGTTGTGANTTGAAGTTCTTGGTGTTGTTCTATGAGAGGACATNGCCCCCTGGTGCTCATGAGGTGTATGCACAGAACAATAAACTGCAAATGAACAAGCACAAATTGTAGTTACTCCTAAGGTCCTGCTTTTGTAGAAGTGCTCTGGCACCTGTGTCAGAAGCATGTGGGTTACTTCCTCTATGTGTGGGCAACCTCAATCCAAATAACTAGATAGAGGGAAACCCCCTTTTATTTTCTAAAACTTTCCACGTCTCTTCTACCCACACATTTGACCTGGCTTGACACTAGGTTCCCCTCAAAGAGAGAGACCACATGGCAAGGGAAATGAGTGTATGAACTTTGTGGGGAAAATGTTATCCTGAAAAGCATGAACATTGGCTTCTTGTGTGTGACGGGATGCATTGTATGTGAGGGGATGTATGTAGGGGGTGCATGTGTGTGAGAAGATGTGTGGGGGTGAGTGCATGTGTGTATGACCAGCATGTGCTGGTCTTTGTACCCACCTACTGAGGTCAAAGGTTGATAACAGGTATCTTCCTCTACTGTCTTCTGCCTTTTGAAGCAGGGTTCTCTCGATGAACCTGAAAATTGCCATTTTGGCTAGGATAAGCTGACTGACCAACTATGGAGCCCCAAGAGCCACCTGTCCCTCCCTTCCAGTGCTGGGGTTACAGGTTCATCCCACCACACATCTTTTACATGGATGTTGGAAATATATACTCAGATTCTCGGATTAAACAGCAAGCACTTTACTGAACCATCTTCTTATCCCTGAATACTGACCTCCATTCTCAGGCAGGTTTTTTTTTTCAAATAAATAATTATTATTGAGCATCTAAGTAATCATAGGAACACAAAAGTGAGAGGCAAATGTCCAGCCCCCTTTGTCACCAGGGGGCTCCTGGTGTCTCCATCTCTGGTATCCCATGGAGTGTGACTTTCTCAGAAACCAGCCCTGGTCTTTCTGTAGACCCCGGCCTTAGAAAGTCAGAACCCAGCAGAGCCCTGGAGCCCCACTCAGGACTCAGTGAAGTGGCTTAGTATGAACTGGAAACCCCATACAGATGAACACCCGAACAGAATGTTGGTGAATATACATTTTAATGCATACATTTCTGTTAGAACTACATGTTTATGGAACAAACATTAAAAATTTCAATAGGAAGCTTGTGCGGTAAGGTATCTTGCTTTGTAGACTCAGTAATTCTTAAAGAATTTACAGAGGAAGGTTGGTACTTTAAGAAAAGTTGTTAGNTTGCCTGAAACATACAGAATTCACTCAAAACCCACAGAGCACAGAAAACATTTTAATACTGAAAGAAGCAGGTTTAGTTGANGAGGTCATGGAATCAGCCCCCTTGGCTGGGCAGTAAGGAGGGCAGAGTTCAAATTCAACTGTTCACTCCTCTCTGTATCTCAACTGGAAATGAATGAGTAATTCTTCCCATATTCCCACAGGCACACACTCAGAGCTCTTGAGAAGGGCCTACTGTGTGCACAAGCCCTTGATTGTAAACATTAAGAAGAGAACACATTATCTTTCATGCACAAGCCCTTGATTGTAAACATTAAGGAGAGAACACATTATCTTTCAAGAAGGTAGCCCACTGATGGTGTGCTGTGGTGAACAGACACATAATTTCTAAAGCAGCTGTGGAGGAATTTCTGTGTTGTGAGAATTAAATCAGATATTCAAATTGAGCAAAACCCCANCTATTGCCAGGTGTCAATCATGTACCCTGCCAGATGCCCCATGGAAGTCATCCTGCTAGTGAAATATATGTCACAGGTGGTTCTGGATGCCTTTTCCAGTTAACTTAGTGACATAACTTTTTATCACATCAGCCCTGTTTCTAGCATTAAAAAACAAAGCCTAAAGGGACAGAAGATGGTGCTTTCTATATAGTTTTAGTTTTAGGGAAAAAGTAATTCTTAAAAGAGGGCTTATTTGACTTTTGCATTTTTTGCCCCTAGGAAAGTAAAAGCTTCTTGTTGTAATAAGGGAGTGTTTATGTATGTCTACACCCACACCCATGATGAGAAGNCGGGAAGGAGAAAGAGATGGNGAGGAAGGATGAAGGATAGAGAAAGGGGTTACATTTTTAAAACATAAACATGAAACCATAATGCTTGATCTACCCAAAACACAGCTCCATTCAGTTCCTCATTTGTAATGCTATTAGTGGACAGATCTAAGAATTCAGTTCTGGAATAGTGGCATCGTCTCCAGAACCTCAGTTTTTACCCTTAATTTNTTACTTGTTTCCCTACAGTTTGTTCATCCTTCACCCAGCAGAAAACTATGTTAAACACTGTTCAGAAGCCNAAGACCGATCTAGACTAAGTCCTAATTGTGAGAAAGTTGGGGAAAGTGGAATTTGTGTAAGCCCCTTGCATGCCTGTGAGATGACTGTGGAAGAAGAAAGTCTGTAAATTGACACCGAGCCCTTAAAGCTAAAGAGTAGTGGCCATGTAGGCCTCCTGGAGCATTTCAGGGTCATGTCTGCTTCTTGGTTTGTGAAACCCAGGGAGCTTCTTTAAAAACAAAATAGAAGTAATAAGGTACGTAAAGCACGAACCCCTCTGCTCACAAANTGGAAAGCCTTTCGAATTCAGACGAAATTCCTGCTCTCCAAATCCAGTCTCTTTTCATACACATCTCCTCTTTCATACAAATCTTTTTTCATACACTTGCATTCAGGTAAGGACAATTATGAGAATGGATACACACCCACTTCCTGCCTTGGTCCCAGTCCNGCCTTTTCTGAATGAATCATCCCCTTCCCCCACACCTCCTTAAAACAGCTCCTTTAATTTCCTGGTGCAGAGGCCTAAACAAGAAGTCNCACAGCTGTAATACCTGCTTTCTGTTGGAACTNTCACTTCAGTACTTAGGAAAGCAGAAATAGAGAAAACCAAGTGAAAAACGTGCTTGAAGNTGTGGCTGGAAATAACACAGATTGTTTCCTTTGGAGATAATTAAGCTGGACTTGGATCTGATGCATCTGTTGCTAAACTTCCAACCAAACTCTCTTGCTCCTCAATTGCCTGGTATTCCTTCTTCTTGTACTTCCGGGTACTGTAGATGGCCAAGGCAATGACTACCCCTAGTGCCATGATGACGGCCAAAGTGATTCCAGCAGCTTCTCCTCCTGACATACCACTGCTGTCCCCATGGATGACTGTCATGGCTCTACGCAGTTCCAGAGGCTCTCCCAGCTTCCACTGNTTGGTCTGAGGATCTTTAATCCAGGATCTGGCAGTCTCACTGCTGGTCACTATGACAGTGTTGGTGGCAACTTGGCTCATGAGAGGTGGTTTGGTGTAAGGTGGGAGCCTTACAGGGAGCAGAGACCCTCCTGTAAAGACCCCAGCCTTGACACAGTAGGACACTTGGCATCCGTCACTGATAACCGCTAGGTGTTGACTGAAGCCCCCAGGACACTTTTTCACAGCTGGTGCCCCTGTATCTTTGGATGCATTAGAATCAACCAAAGGATTCCCCATTATACAGCTAAAGAACCCACCAAAGGGTACTGAAAACTTGTACCCCAACTCATAATCCAGAGAAACACATACCTTTAGGTTCTCAAACAGTCTCAGTGGAATGTAGCCNGCTGGACATGACTGTGCATTTGTCATGGGGTTGATGCTCTTGTCAGTGAAGACTCCCCCAAAGAGAAGTCCTGAGTTTTCAGGTACTTGGCCAGTGGCTGCACACCAATAAGTCCTAAATTCAGCCTTGGCCACTCGGAACACATCTTCACACACTGTCTTGCAGAAGATTTTGAGGGTGCACTTCTTTTTACATTCCAGGCGACTGTAACCCTCCTCATGGGTCTGAGATAGCAAATGGACAGGGGTATAGCCAGAAGGACAAGAGAAAGCACCAGTAAGCAGATTCTTCTGCTCCAGGTTTTGGCAAAGAACATCCCCTGACAGTTCAGTGCATTCCTGGTAAACTCCACCAAAGGTGAAATTGGTTACTTTCTCATCACAGGAGCCGTCATCCACATTGGCTTGAAAATTGAAGTTGGGGGAATCGACATTTGTGCAGCCAGGGTGGGTGTTAAAGGTGTAGTANTGTCTCACAGCAGTTTCCACTGTCTTCGACAGCTTCTTCACCAAGGGACCTGGCAAGCCAGGCAGCTTGTCAGGCTTGATGAAGAAATGCAGAGGCAAGCCAGCACGGTCTATTGCCACCAGGTGGTTGGTGATGCCCTTCTGCCAGGTTTCTAAGGTGATGCCTGGGTAGAATGGAACCCCACCCATGCTCTGCACCCTGGAGTTGGTTCTGTTAGAAAGATAGCTCTTGGTCAAAGCGTTCTGGGAGTTGTAGGCCTCCTCAAGTTTGAAGTTCACAATGTTTAAGAAGGCAATCCCAGCAGAGGCAGTCACTGTGTTCTGGCTATTCTGGTTGTCCAGGAGGAAGGAGGACCTTATGTGGTCCTCCTGAACCAGGGCNGCCCCAGCATCCACACTAGTGATTACGTGTGTGCCATAGTTGAGCACCAACAGTTCTGCCAGGTAGGTGGCCATCTTTGTCTGGTTTTTCTCTAGCTGGTCACAGATGTCCATAAGTGCCTTCGTAAACCCCAAGCTGAGTTCTGAAGTTGGGCTGTTTTTGACTGTATAGACCAGGTTTCTTACCTGAACCCTGGTGGTTACAGCTTGGTCCTTTACTTGAAGGGACTTCATCCTTTGGAACTCAGAAGAGAACTTGCCGTTGACTTTGGAGAAAAGGGAGAGTTCTGTGTTGATGGAAAATGAGGTGGTGCTCTGGTAATTCACCCACGATTCCAGGATTTCTGAGTTCATCTCCAGGTTGCTCTCTTTCTGGGCAATGGTAAAGACTTCATCGGGGATGATGTACTGTCCATCTTCTGTGGTCTTACAGTTGGTGTATGTCAAGTCCATCACCTGTCCCATGTCTACATTTCTCAGATTATCCCAGCCCCCTCCTGGTAAGACCTCCAAGACAGGTAGTTTCAAGGCATCCTTGCATGTTTGAAATCCAGTCTTAGCCGTCTGTCCAAGAGGCTTGCCTGTTTCAGCATGTGCTGTCATGGTCCAGATGATGACCATGGCCATGAAACTGTTCACGGTGCAGACAACTCCAGCCATGTTCCAGCCCCAACCATTCACCAACAGGACTGGAGCCAACAGAAAGATGGGAAAGAAGGCAGTTGCTGAGAGAGAAATTTGTACAGTTCTCCTAAAACCATCAGTTCCTCTTTATGCTGCTCTCATTACAAAATAGAGAAATGAAAGCTGCTAGGAATATTAGGGACCATTAGGACCTTGTAAAAATTATTCTACACTGAATAGGCAGACATACACCCTTTACCATTTNCCTTTACCCTGTGTGCTCCACCCTGCCTTTCTTTTGCCAAAAGTGGCAGATACCCAGTAAAAGNGTGGATCCAACACCTACCGTGCTTCTGTCAGAAGGCTGTGGTCTGGCTTTTTGTTCACTCTGTTTGATTTCAAAACTGCCTGGCTGTTCTCTTGTGGAATCACATTACTAGTTTCTTTTTACTGGAAATGCAGTAGTTAGAAGCAACATTGTCCTTATTTACATGCCCCGCCTCCACTAGGCAGGCTACTCTGTGTCAAGGACAAATCATAGGTATCTCATTGGCACAAGTCNAAGGCTGTCCTCTGAGGAGGAAAGAGTAAAGAAACTCAGATACTTGTTTTGTGAGGTCTCATTGTTACAAGTTTTCACAGTCCTGCTTTGGAGATGGAGTTATCAGGGGCTGAACTCAGGGATCTAGAAAAACATTCCCTTTGCCTTATGCTGGGAAACCTCAGCCTGAATTGTCCTGAGCATCCTGTGTGAGGGTGAGGGCTCCCACACTGGGATGTTTTCCTCCTTTCAGAAATATTCCAGAGACAACAAAAGCCACACTATAAATTTTGTTNTACTCAAAGCGTAAAGTGGCTCGGGAGGGTATATGCATGTGTCCACATATTTGTCTGGTCTTCCCCGTGTGTGCAATTTTAAAGTAAGCCGTAACTGACCATGCCTTTAACTTTTCCATCCCTTTATTGAGTACATATAATCAAGAAAGCTGTTCTTTATGACTCAGGTTAAAAGTATTAACATTCATTTCTTATATTGCCAGGAAAACATAATCTTATGAATTTTCATTTCTTGTTCCCCCCTACTTTGGGAGGTAGTGATACTAGCTCCTTTAGATTTATAATTTAGAGAGAATGTATTCTTTCCCAGTGATCAAGTATCAGGATTAAGGGAACTCAGATGAATTATATAATTGGAACACCTGGAGTGGTCTCAGTACATTTTACTGGCAGCCAGGAACCCCATAACAGATTTAAAACCTTCATTGGCACCCTCACGACACCCCAAATCATTCCATGAGCAAGATGCAAAGCTAAGACTTCTAAAAAAGAATCCTGTTTCAGCCACAGGTTGCTACTGTCACTTGTGCACAGGCTGTGGAGATCCCAAAGAACTAAATTATCTCAGGCTGTCAATGAAACAGCAGAGAGGATTTTTGGAAGGAACAAGGCTGCCCTTCACAGACTGAGTTTCCCTAGTCTATTCTCAGGCCTCAGTGATGCTCTNTAAACCTAAAACGGCCTCGCTGTGGGTCTGTTCATGCCAAGGTGTTTGGGGAAAACAACTCACACCAGCCTTGCAAACAATGTCCAAGCTATCCTAAGCTGGAGAACACAGCCCAGCCNCTGCAGAGGATGCTCTAGTTTATAAGTAATCAGGGGTTATATATTCGTACCTAAGGAGAGAGCCCAGAGTTCAAATACTGAGAGTTGAATGCCCTTTAGTACTTGGAATAATTCAATATTCGCACTCTTTTTTTTAACTGTTTCATGTACACTCATCTGAAGAAAGTCTAGCAATTTCTACTTGTTCTCTCTTTTCTAGATCCTGTTGAGAGCTGGGCGTGTGGTTCTGTGGTTCTGCAGTGTTTATTATGCGGGGATCCTCAGAACCCACCTAAAATGTGGGCACAGCAATGCATGCCTGTAGCCTCACACTGGAGGATCCCTCGAGTCTGCTAGCTAGTGAGTCTAGCCAAGATGGGCAGCTTCAGCTTCAGCGAGAGACCTTGTCTCAAAAGCTTAAAGTAGGGAAGCAATTAAGAAAAGGTCCTGATGTCAACCTCTGGCCTTCACATGTGCCTGCTTGTGTGAGCTTATTGACACATATACCTGCATATCACACACACGCACACACAGACACAGGCACATACAGACACCACACTACACACACACCACACACACACACAAGCATACACACACACCACAAAAAAGAAAAAAGAAAAGAAAAAAGAAAACAATAGCCATGTGATTTTGAGCAATTGATTTTGTCCTTTATACTACTGTAAAACCTGCTGAATCCATAGACAAAGTTAAAGTTATAATAATTTTAAAGCTGTGAAATATAAAGAATGCCCTTAATGCAAAGCTTCCAATTTGAGGATTGAGTTATATTTAATTGGGCTAAAAGGGTTCCATAAGAATCCCCAAATAACCTAGGCTGGTGCCACAACTATAGGTTGCTCCTTAAAAACTGACATCAAGACCCCATTGCTGGAGACAACACCTACACGACTCACTGAACATGGAGGAGTCAATCTGATGCCTACATAGAGCTTTCATCCCTACATTCTAGAGTCTTTGGTACAGGAAGGTATTTGACAATATTGGCACAAAGCTTGTTGGAGTAACCAACCAAGATCTGATTTGATTTAAGGTTCATTCCACAAGATGGAACCCATACCCAACACCTGTCTCTTATACACATCTAGATGTGTATAAGAGACAGCACATATACACTGTTGAGACCTTAATGTCCTGAAGTGAGAGAACAAGCAAAGTAAACACAGACAGCTCTACATTCAAGTCTTTCTAAATTACTAAACATTCTATCACTTCTTATTCTTTTTTTAGTACAGTTTTCCACTCTAATATTACATAAAACTGAAGAAATTATATGACAGAATATTCTACAGCTAACACATTTTTTTCAAACAATTTTGATTTAATAAGAAATCATTGTGTTATCATGATGTGATATACAAAAACAATAATAGGCCTTCAGCATGACTCCAGATATGGTCAAATATATAAAATTAGAGNCTTTAACACCAATCCATTGACAGCAATTACAGCTGGTCAATAGAGCTTTTTGAATATTTTTTACTCTTAATTTTCCAGAGATTCTTTGGTTTTCTTGCATTTTCAACAAGAGAATATCTTGTCTATTTGAGTTTTTTGTTTGTT